>APFE030118016.1:3762-19922 GCA_000404065.3 Pinus taeda
GAAAGCATGAAAAGAAAAAATGGAATGATGGGTTTGCAAGTCTAAGTGCACCCAAATCAAAAGAAGAAAAATGTTAGGTAAGTAGGCTGGGTAGGTAGTTTTGAGGTTGTTGAATCTTAATTGCTGATCAATTCCAGATTTCCGGGCATCATCTTTACTCAGGACATAATCAGCAGGCAGTTCTATGCGAAAATCTCAAAAACAGGTATAACTAACTCCCTTTATCCATTTTTCCCCAATCATTAACTAATTTCCCTAAAGGAGGTCAAGATCCGCTTGATACCTCTTAAGTTCCATCATTTTCATAGCATTAGCTTGGGTGAAGATCTGCTTGATACCTCTTAAGTTCCATCATTTTCATAGCATTAGCTTGGGTGAAGATCTGCTTTACTCAAAGTTGTTCCATACTCTCTCTGAAAAGGGTTCTATCCCCTTGTAACAACCTAAGGTCTCCTGAAATTAGCGCTTCCGCACCATCTCCATATTAACCACTCACATTATTATTTAGCTCCCTATATTTTCCCATCCCCCTACTAAAATTATGTAAACCATCCCCTATGTAAATATCCCTCCCCCTGGTTGAAAAATAACTGTAAGTACCCCCAGGAATTGCTCAATTTACCTGAAACTTAGCAAGAACCCTCATGCTGCCCCTTCAAACCATCTTCCAAATACAATGGACTCCTTCCAGAGTATAAAATCCCTTTTCAGGTTATCGGACTACTTCTGAAACCTCAAATGCCTTTCAGACCTACTTACTTACTCCTTCCAACTGCAACAAACCCCTTGCCGAATTCCTTAACACTCCGCAGACCATAGAAAGCCAGATCACATCGCAAGATCACATTATCCTCTCCATGCAAGTTATGACCCATCTGTCGCCACCCGACGTGATATCGCGATATCGGCGATCGGCGGTCGTAAGCGCCAAATGTCCAACTGAAGCATCCTCCTGTTCCCCGCCGATGCGATATTGCGATCGCATCAGAGAAGTTCATCGCATCGCCTTTAGTATCAGCACCTCGCCATGTCACTTCGGTACCAGGGACCCATCGCAGGCTGACGTCAGCAGCTAGAAAGCCGAAAATTCGCGCAGGAATAGAAAGCGCACTTCGGAGCTCCAGAACAAGAAACAGAGGCAGTTTTCGATCGCTACGGGAAATAGGCCGTTTTAGGGAATCTTTGGGGAATCTTTTGATTCCTTGGCCCGTTGTGCGCCGAAAAAGCCCGAAAATCACTCGATCATGCCAAATGGATCCGGTTTAAAGATAACAGAGGACCAATGACAGAGTTTAAAGTCTATCAGATCAAATCATCAGGTATCAAGCGTGTCAAAGAGCATCAATAGGCGACAGAAGCCATTAATGTAGCGGCAAAGAGTATCAGTGAAAATCTTAAGCAGTGGCCCGAAGCAGGAGAACATTTAATACCTTCCAGCAGAGTCAAAGAAAGAGGGCAAAGCCACTCAAAGCCCTCAAATCCTAATCATTGCACATTTAACTCGCACCAGAGTAGAACTACAGATCCTGAAGCACAATCATCCCAGCAGCACCGCATCAAGCCTCCAAGGGCCACATTGTAGTCTTTTATGATTCAGTTGCCTCTAGCGCAGCCAAAAGGACTTACCTACATTTAATTCCAGCAACACTTAGATTTTTGAAGAGCTTTTCTAGCAGACCTGTTTAGGTCAATTGTAATAAATGTCTTTCTGATATTTTGCTTATATATACCACCCTAAACAATGTAGTGAGGGGTTTGTTGGTTGGTAGGTTGGTTTGTTAGTGAGTCGAAGACATTGCTTAATTTTCTTCCCAGCATTTTCTCCAAGCAGAGACCCGCACTATAACTGTCATACTTTCTATAATCAAAGATTTTTGAAAGCGTGGATTTCGAAATTGTTTGATGTGTTCAATTGGCCAAGGAGTGATTACGAAATTCCTGTGCTTCTACATGATTCAATAAGTGTTTCTCTCCTCTGTTAATTTTCATGTTTTTGCCACCGTTCCGCCTTATAAATTGCAGAAAAAAAGAATAGCTTAAGATTTGTTTCACTACACCTTAAGTTCAATTTCTGCATTTTTCTATGTTTTCATCAGAAATAGCTATGAGCATGTATACTTAAATGATCTTGTTTACGCTGTTTCTTTCACCTATGAATGAGAATTTAGGAATTCTTAACTGCTCCTAGATCACCATTCATCCATTTCTCCTCTTTTTCAGTATGATGAAATGATTCTCCTTTGCCTTTCCCTAATTTCCATCATTCCATCCCTTCGATAGATTGTTAATTGTATCATGTGTGGCTATCTCGCTCCTTAATCCTCTTGTGATCAAGAACACGCAATAGCAAGCCTTAATCTATGACTCCACGCCCAATGGTTTGAAACTTATTACACCTTACCTTGCCTCTTTGCTTGAGATTTCTACCTTCCATACAAACCCAAACAAAAAACCCCTGAGCCAAAAGCTAGCCTAAAATCATCAACAAAGTTGAATCATTAAAGAGAGAGCCCTCTCTGATTGCAGGTGGGCTAGAACCCGCAATCCAAAGATTGGTTTTTGGTTACCTCGGCCGTATCCCTATAAGGAGCCTAGGGACAACCTGAGTGATAACACTACCAACATATCTTTATATTTCTCCACCTTCCCATTTTCATTGATCTTCTTCTTAAACACCCATTTTCTTCCAATACATTTACTTCCCACCCACAACTCCACTAGATCCCAACCATCATTTTTGTCCAAATATGCCATTTCATCAACCATGGCCTCTTTCTAAAGTTTTCCATCCTTTGAATCTACTACCTCCCTCACAATTTTAGGATCATAATTAGTAATAAATAAAGTAAAATTTGAAGAAAAAGCAGATGGACGATACCTTTTTGGTTGCCTTCTCTCTCGAGCTGATCTTCTCAAAACTGGAGTTTGTGGCTCTTCCTCTTCTAATTCTTGTTCTACTACAGAGTCAGCTTCTTCCTCCTTTAGCTCAAACTTTATCTTCTCAGGTTCCTTTGGTAGGACTTCATGTTTAATATCATCTTTCACCTCTCTAAATACCACATCTCAGTTGTACACAACCTTCCTTGTTTCTAGGTTCCAAAGCTTATAACCTTTTAAACCATCCTTATACCCAATAGATATGCACCTTACAAATTTACTATCCAACTTGGTTCTTTTATCCTTTTGGAGCATGCACATAGGCATCACAACCAAATACCCTCATATGTGAAATAGAGGGTTTATTACCAGTCCATACCTCATGTGGAGTCTTATCCTCCAACGTTGATGAAGGTGCTTTGTTAACCAGGTAGCATGCAATCTCCATCGCCTCTACCAAGAATTCTTGTCCTAACCTGACACCATTGAGCATGCTTCTTGCATTTTTCAATCAACATCCTATTCATTCTTTCTATAACTCCATTTTTTGAGTTCTATATGGAGTAGTCTTTTGTCATGCTATACCACACTTCTTATAAAACTCTTTAAATTCCTTCTTGCAAAACTCTCCACCATTATCTATCCTAAACACCTTGATCTTCTTCTCTGTCTGATTTTCCACCAGAGCCTTAAATTCTTTAAACCTTTCAAAGACTTTTGATTTATTCCTTAGGCAATATATCCATGTATTCCTTGAGAAGTCATATATAAATGAGACATGGTACACAAACTTACCTAGTTATGGAACCGACACAGGTATACACACATCACTGTGCAAAAGATCTAATATCCCTATCACCATCTTACCACCAGAGGGGAAACTCACCTGATTCTTCTTCACATATATACAATATTCACATAAATTAAAATACAAAGAGTAATTAGACATACCTTCTACGATACCTTTACCATGCAATATTTGAAGACCCTTGTCTCCAATATGATCAATCCTTTGATGCCATAACATGGAATTTTCTCCAAATACCATTAGCTTTTCTGCTCCACTTTTAGGAACCACAGAATAGTTGCACCCATCAATAATAGTGTTACCTAGAAGATTGTACAAAGTTCCAACCTAAACTCCCCACATTAATACCAATTCTCCCCAAACCATCTTACAAGTATCTTTCTCGAATATTGTTTTTACACCTGCATCATCCAACTTGCTTACATAAATGTAATTTTTAGCCAATGTAGGAATATGTAGAACACTAGGAAGTGTTCTAATCCTTCCACCTTCCAACTTTAGCTTGAATTTTTTGCATCCGATGATCTATCCTTCCTGTCATCCCCTAAGAATACATCACCACCATCATATTTCTCATACTTGCAGAACCACTCCCTATGTGTAGTGAAGTGAAAGGATGCACTTGATTCAATCAACCAGGCCTCATGACCTACATTTATACTTGAAGAAGAAGCCAAGTACACATCCCCACCTTCATATGATATGGTTTTCTTCTTTGCAAAAGGAGCATCATCAAATCCCTTTCCTTTCTCTAGATATTTATATATACAGTCCTTTTTTTAGTGTTATTCCTTTTTGCTTTTCTAGAACACCTTTACAAGTTTTACTAGAGATTTAGATCTCCCTCTATATTTAAATCTCCCACTCTAGGACTTACTTGTGTTTATGTTTTGGGACCGTCCTTGTACAGACTAGGAATATCCATTATAACTCTCCATAAGTTTCTGTCTAATCTCCTATGACAATAAGGATGATACTATTTCATCAAGCTTCAAGGTAGTTTTATTGCTACCTATTACAACAACCAGACTATCCCACCAGTCTGGTAGAGAACACAAAAAACTGATGTACTTATCTTCATCTCGAATTTTTATACCAACAGATAACAACTAGCTTACCGCAGTATTAAAGGCTTTCAGATGCTCTATCACCAATTCTCCATCCTTCATCCTCAGGTTATACAGATTTTCCCACGGGCACAGTTTATTCACCAAAGACTTAGATTGGTACAAATTCCCTAACTTGACCCACAAATCCTTTGTCGTAGCTTTCTCTGACATCTTCAACAATATTGAATGTGAAAGACACAATCATATTTTTCTCTTCACCTTACTATCTATATTCTCCCATTCTTCTGCTGACATTCCTATCAATTTCGTTCTTGTATCTACAAAAATCCACTGGTCTTAGTCCACCAACATATCCCCCATCTTGAGCTTCCACAGTTCAAAACTTTGGTCATTAAATTTCTTGATCTTTATCTTTCCACTATTTGCCATCTTTTTTTACCGCAAGAATTGATCCCACAGATCTCCCACTAAACATGGTCTACAATAGGCATGCGAAAAACCCATCAAAATCAATGGAATGTATTAATAGAGCACAGTTAAAAATGTATATTTTCTATATGAGAGGATGGAAAGTTTATCAATGACTATCCTAACATTGAAAAACATAGATATGGTTGTATCATGAATAGTGGAAAGTAGAAACACTGTAGATTTCTATATGTTTGTTATTGCATGTTATATATATTACTTTTCTTTGTTCTCTAAATGTTATGTTCATTTTTGGTGAAAATACCCACATACTAAATATCACTAGTTAATACATGCTTCAAACCAAACATTCGTGACTCACAGAACGACTACAATAATTTTTTACTTGTCTACTTTTATGGAAACTTGGAAATATAGTAGGAACCAACATGTTCCTCGAAACCAAAAAATCACAACCACAACAATTCCTCCT
Source organism: Pinus taeda (assembly GCA_000404065.3). NCBI lineage: Eukaryota > Viridiplantae > Streptophyta > Pinopsida > Pinales > Pinaceae > Pinus > Pinus taeda. The sequence continues at coordinate 9,419 of APFE030118016.1, forward strand.
AAGCCTCATGATTCTTTTCTATTAGTATAAACTTATCAACATTTGATGGCATTTTTCCTCCTCCCCCACACTAACCCTAGCGTCATCTTTCTTTTTCAATGTCTATCGTTTCCTTCTCAATACATAGGATTTTATAGCTATCTTACTTTTTAGCATTCAACATTTCATTTCTCTCCAACTATGCTACCTCTTTTTCACCTAGCATAACATTTATCTCCAGTTATGTTGTTTCTTTGGTGGTTATCATTCCTCCTAGAATCTCAAGAAACCATAGGACTTTGTAACTGTGACAATTTTGACCTTTACTTTTCCACTACTTGAGACTCAAACCACTCTAATAGCTACTAATAGAAAAGCGTCCTAACTACTCATGTTCTAGTTCCCATTAAATTTCCAAAAAAAAAAAAACATTTTATTTATTTTTTCACATAAATATTTACATGTATCATTCAATTGTTCAAACTTAGTCTTAGCACTATGGCCATTGTTCTAACTTGAATAGTTACAAGTGAACATCAAATCATAAAATATTATAAAAGTAGTTGGAACATCGGTATTACATAATGTGACATAAAGAATTCAATTTTGAGATTCTAATTTGTAATGGTGGACGCAAAGATGAGATTCTTCTTGATTCCAGGAACATACATCCATTTTCTATTTTTCTCACATGGAAATTTGGTAAGGTTACACATACATCACCATAAGCTTTTATTTCATGAGATTTTTCATCTCCTAGATAGATGCAAGAACCATTATTATTTTCTAGATAGGTATCAAACAATTCCTATTTTGCATGTCATATGAATCGAAGCACCAGAGTAAATAAATAATGCATTAACATCATTAGTTTTAGTTGATAAGGTAGCATCTGATATGAATAATTTGATATTTTTTAGATAATAACTAATTGGGGCTTCTATGTTAACACAATTTCATGAATTGCTTCTATGTTGTGACTCATCATTCTTTTTATTGTGATCTTTAGCAAAGTGTCTCGGATTACCACAATAGAAGCATTTGTCCTTCCTCTTCATATAGGTATTTGTCCTCAGTGGTGATATTATTTTATGTGGTTTTGACTGTGACTTTCCTCCATTTTTCTTATCTAATGGATTTTGTTTGTATGGCTTCTTCGCTTTGTCTACCAATACCAAATTTGTACTTTGAGATCTTCCATTTAGATTCTTCCTTCTTTCTTATTCTTGTAGGAGAATACATATTAATTCATCAAAGGTGTAACCACCCCTCCCAAATTTACCTAATTTCACTAGCCTACTAGGGTAAACATGAGACGAATAGTTACTATGATATTACGCAACCTCCTAATTCTAGTTAAGGAAGTGGAGCTTAGAAACTAACCACGAACTGACAACTCACAACATCCCTTAGGGCTGCAGGACACTCAAAGGCCAAAGGAACACCCTAGGTGACCAAGCCTTAGCTTCTAACTGCATGCATGATAAGGCTTGGGTGTGGTTATTGGCGTCCAATTACATGCACAACATTACGTACATGGAGTTATGACCCAACTTTCGTAGTTCAGAGGGTGTTTTCCTGACATCTGAGCTACAATTCCAGGCTATCCTCTAGACCACTACCCAAAACTTCCCATGACTTATCAGAATGATAAATGACATACTGACAAATATTTTCATACAAAAATTTAACAAGAAATGGCCCAGGACATTCCTAGTTGATAACAAACATTTCATCTAACACATGGCAAACATGTAAGCTACAAGTCATGAATTCATATATGATCATAATGGTCTAGGATTCATCTGAGAATCACCAAGAATGCCATATGAAATCTCCGCATAGTTTCAAAAAAACTTATTACTCCATACATTCATCAACCAATTTGTGACAAGATTCATAGATAATACACATCATATAACTAGAAAATAACCAGCATACAAACCGTGGCATCTCAGCCATAATATCGCCAACATAATCACTACAAATGCTCATAGATCACAATAAGGAAATGTCTCATATTAACATATGAAAATACCAACAAATTTAGGTACTTCAACGTACCCCTTGACCATAGATTGGGTTGAACCAAATCTCTCTTTCAGCCAATCACCCCTGCACCATATTCCAAGCATGAATGTGGGATCTCATGTAATAAAACAAGACATACAAAACCAGGGCTTCCAGAGGCTAAACCACCTCAACCCCCAACCACAATGATTCCACCTCAACAGTTGAACATCACTAACACCAACCAGATCAGTCTCTACCCAAGCTATTCAAGGCTCCAGGAACTAGTAACTCAACCCACATCCTTCCAATGTTCCAGAGAATTTGTCCAAATCGACTCTAGGGGCTAGTATCTCAACCCACCAAGGGCTCGAGAGTATTTTTCCCAACCTAATATCCAATACTAGTAACTCAACCCATGTTATTCCAAGGCTTCTAGAGTATTTGTTCCAACCCACCACCATAAGGAACATGAGCACGAATCAAAGAAACAACAAGCGGAAAACCCACAACACCATGCATATCAAGGAAATGGTAAGGCAAAGCTAAAACCATTGTTAATCCAAGAAAATATCCATTGCAATGATAACACATAACTAAAAAATCACATGCATATACCATGCTTCCATAAACTAGCAAGGAAATCGCACATGCAACCTGTTACCTGCAAAGAAATCCAGTTGTAGTTGTTTATTCACATGTTCCCTTGTTCTTTCTTTCTTCCTTTGCTTTCTTTCTCCAAACCCAATGTATGCCAAAGTGCTCCAAGAATGCTCCAATATCTCTCTAAGTGTGTAAGAGTGTGAGAGAATGAGAGAATATAAGAGAGCTCTGAAACTGAACTAAGAAAAGGATGTGAACTGATCCTTAAAAGCCTTTTTACCATTGAGGCCTCCATTTTTTTTATTTTCCTTCCTTTTTCCTTCAATTTCCCTCTCATGCAAATTTGTGTCTCTTCACCTTCCTTTTGTCCTATTTTCCTTTATTTCATAAATGAAATGCCAGTTATTTCCACTTTGCCTTTGCCAATTTCCATATCCATTAATTAATAACAATAGATACTCATCACTATGTTTTTCCTAACATTCTTCTTGGAATACATGTATTGTGATCTTGGTCTTATCTTATTTACATGGAAAATACACCAAGGGTTGTTACAAACCTCTCCCCTTTGAGGGAACACCATCATCAGCGTTGTATGACACCTATGACCAACAAAACTCCTGTAAACAAACAATTCTACCCATGGAAATTTATAACATAGCTTGATGGAGTATTTATAATGACATCCTTTAAACCATGACCAACATAACAACATGACAATCATACCACTTATTGGAGCTTTATAACACAACTCATTGTGGTATTTACAAAAACATCCACATATACATATACCAATAATTCATCTGCTCGAACCAACAAATAATGAAAGATACATAGCCTATATCTGATGATCCCTCTCCCAATTAGCTTCATCGAGCCTAAAGTGCTTCCACTCCACTTTAACATACTCGATTTCTCTATTCTAAAGCATGATTTATTTCTGCTACTATATGCATTATGGTTTTGGCTAGAATTCTCCCTCTTGTTCCACCTGAAATACCCACTAGTCAATCAAATGATCAACATCCTAGACATATCTCTTAAGTAATGAAACATGGAAAACATCATGAAATTTCACTTTCATAGGTAGTGCAAGTCGATAGGCCATTGGTCCAATCCTCTCAAGGATCTTAAAAGGCCCACAATATCGATGTGTTATCTTGGCACATGATTCAATCCTTAAGGATCTCTTGCTGGGCTTGATGTGCAAGTAGACATGTTTCCCAACCTGAAACTCCTTAAATGACTGTGTTGATCTGCATAAATCTTTTTCTGGTCTTGTATTTCCTTTAAATTCCTTTTGATAATCTACATTTCATGTTTCATCTCTGACAACATATTTGTTGTAATTAGTATCTTGTTCACTCGATCACTTTAGCTGATAGGAGTATTACAACTATGCACATAAAGTGCCTCAAATGGAATCATCTTCAAGGACTCTTGATACCCCTTATTATATGCAAACTCTACTAGTGGAATATACTCTTCCGACTTCCTCTACTTATGCATGACATACATCCTCAATGTGTCCTCAAAAATCTTGTTGACCCCCTCTATCTGTCCATCTATCTGAAGATGATAAGTTGTACCGAAAGCTAACTCTATCCCCAAAAATACAAAAAATTGCTTCCAAAACCTAGAATTGAACTTCGCACCTCTATCGAATACAATGTTCTCAGGAACAACATGCATTCTCATTATCTACCTAATAAAAAATTCAGCTACCTCACTAGCTGAATTCATAGAGTTAACTACAATTAAGTGAGCTACCTTACTTAAGATATCAACCACCACTATGATGGAATCATGTTGCTTCGATGTCCTCAGAAAACTTTTAATAAAGTCCATGTAAATGACCTCCCATTTCCACTCCTGAATCAGATTTGGCTATAATAAACCACCTAGATGCTTACACTATGCCTTTAGATGTTGATATTCTAAACATCTCGCAATAACTCAACTACCTCTTTCTTCAAGTTGAACCAATGATATAATTTCTTAACTATTGTCAATGTATTTGGATATCCTAGGTTACCTAAATATGGTTTAACGTGAAAATCCCTCAAGATAAGCTTCTTGAGCTCACAACCATATGGTACATAAATCTTGTTCCTGAACCTAACCAAGATATATACTGTGAGATTTTACTCCTCATCCCTATCATCTCGAAGTCAAATTCACTGAGAGTAGAAAATCATCTAGCTTTTGTGGCATGTTGATTAGGTTGGTCAACCAAGTACCTCATCCCACTGTGATCACTCATTAGAATAAACCTCCTGCCAAGAAGATAATGTATCCACATTTTCAAGGCATGAATAATAGTTTCCAAATTAATATCATGAGTCACATAGTTATACTCATGGTCATTCAACTTCCTTGACTCATAGCATACTGCCTGTCCCTCCTGCATCAGGACTCCACCAAGTCCTCTCTTGCAAGCATATATACAAACACCAAATTCTTTATCAGGATTTGCAATATCCAAGAACGAAGCATTTATAAGCAATTACTTCAACTGCACAAAACTAGTTACACAACTCCTCAATCAATTCAAAATTATTTCGTTTCATCTGCAAAGACGTAATTGTATAGGAAATCCATGAGAAGTTCCTAACAAATCATCAGTAATAACCTGTTAATCTCATAAATGATCTTACCTCATCCACATTCCTAGGAGCTACCCATAACATGATAGCTTTGATCTTTTATGGGTTCAATGTTATACCTTCCTTGGAAACAACTTATCCTATGTAATGAACTTCAGTCTGAAATAAATTTCACTTACTAATATTGGTATACAACTGATGCTCACTCAACAATATTAACATTGTTTCTAAGTGTTCTCCATGCTCTTCCTCATTCTTAGAATATATCAATATTCCATCAATGAACACTATCAAAAACTTTTCTAGATAAGGATGTAACACACCATTCATCAAACACATGAATGTAGCTGGAGCATTAGTAAGACTAAAAGGAACTACTACAAACTCATAATGCCTATACCTAGTACAGAATATGGTTTTGTAGATGTCCTCTTCTTTGATGTGTACCTAATGATATTGTAATCTTAAGTCAATGTTTAAGAACATTTTTTCTCCCTTTAATTGACTAAACAAGTCATCAATTTGCGACAACAAATACCTATTCTTGATCGTCACCTTGTTCAAATCTGTGTAGTCAATACACAACCTTAGTGTATCATCCTTCTTCTTCACAAACAACACTAGTTGACCCCATGGTGACACACTAGGCCTAATTTATCCCTTATCAAGCATTTCCTTAAGCTACAACCATAATTTCAACAACTCTAGAGAACTCATCTTGTAAGTTGCCTTAGATATTGATGTTGCTCCTGGCATCAACTCAATAGAAAAGTCCATTTCCCTATGAGGTGGTAATTTTGAAATATCTTCTAGGAATACATCATTAAACTGTAGCAAAACTGGATACATATTCAAGGCTTTAGCATCCCCAACATCCTTCCCTTTTTCACTAGAAATATGAACTACAAATAATATGCACCCTTGCTGCTATGATTTTCCTGCATAGTTGTAACCATTCTCATTGATCTAGGATTCTTCTTACCCTGTAATATTCTCCTCTCTCCATCACCATCCAGACACTCAATAGCATTATCATAGCAATCTACCTTATTCCTGTGAATATATAACCAATCCATACCCAAAAACATATTGTATGGACCCAACATAAGTAAATTTAGATGCACTAATGTAGATATATCATTCAGTTCAAATGTACATGAGCTAACCCAATGATGAACTTTTTTCTTGGTAACTTTAGCCAATTACACCAACCAATACCATGCATGCACTTGTTTATTCAAGAAACACTTATCCACTAGGTCAGGACTGATATAACTGTAGTTATATGCAAGGTTGATCAAAATAGAAACAAATTGATCAAAAAACTTAATTTCCATATTGATAATAGATTCTTGATGATCAAACTACTTACTATCCAATGCTACATAATTCCAAGAAATAATTTTCCCAACTTCCCCAACAGTTTATGCCTCCTGAGCACCGTAAATCTGAGGTCTGCCACCTTGATGTTGTAGACAATATCTCCTATGACAATCCTTGCCACAAGTCCAACACTGTATAGGATTCCTTCCCTAACCCTTGTTCTACTCCTAAGACTAAATTCCATGTCCTCTATCAATACAATTGGATTTCTTGCATAATGTTGCATTCTCCTTATTACCTGCATCTTATGGGATTCTTCGCTTCTTATCCCACTTCCCTTATTCTTGTCAGTAGCTTTCTAATCCTACTTAGGCTCCGACTTATGCTTAGACTACTCATAATAATGTTTCAACTTCCCAATTACATGCTCCAATGATACAATCTCATCATACTCAAAATTATCCTTAAATGTTAAAGGAAATCCGTTAAAAAATCTTTGAACCTTTGTCTTCTCATACTTAAGATATGGTACATACCTTATCAACTCCAAAAAATTATTTTTATACCCTTCATCTCTCATAGACCCCATCTTCAACTCATATAACTCCTTAGCCTTATCGTCATAGTATCTCTCTGATAAGTACTTCTTCCTAAAGAGTCTTTTGAACTCATGCCAATTCAACCCCTTTATCTTGATGCCTCTAACACACCTCACATCTTCCCACCAGATGTTTTCTTTTCCCTTGATAATAAAGATAGCTATCTTGGCTTTCATAGTCTCTATGTAGTCATGCAACTTTAACAACTTCTTCATCCCAAGAAACCATGTTTTTGCATCTTCCAGTTTCTTCAACTCTCCATCAAATGTAGGATGCTTAGCTTTATTAAACTCATATGGAAAGTATTACTTCTCAGTCTTCCTATAAGGATGATAAAATTGATGACCATATTGTCTCTCTGATCTAGAACTAGAATGGAACCCATAACCACTACCTCTCTTGTCAAGTGTATCCATCCATCTACCACCTTTGACTGTTTTATTTTGTGTCACATGTTCCCTCCATGAGACCTGCTACCATATGCCCCATTAGTCCTTCCCTCCTATCCATAATTGATATCTGGTTGTCCATGTCTCTACAAATCTGATAAACTCTTAAGAATCATTTCATTGACCTCAAATTTCTTTTCCTTTGCTCTGGCAAGTCTTTCGTGCAACTGAATGATCTTTTCATTATCTTCCTTACATCTTCTTATTTCTACCTTTAGACTTTTGAAGCTATTTGTTATGTCAGGAGAGTACTCATCTATGTTTTTCTCGTCTAATTTATAGTTAGAGTCACATGAACTGTAGTCCACCATTATGATTCTCATCTCTGATCTTCTTCCTGTTAGCATACCATGCCAGATAACCAAATATAAACATAGTCAAAAATAACTTAGTGAAGTTCATGGTAGGCTATATCGTCTGCAAAATCAATCCGAATTAGCACAACATATGTATATATAATGAAATCAACATATAATCGTTTGAACATAAACATCATCAACCTATAGATGATGACACAACTACAACCATGACTATGACAATGCATGCATAACACGCATATACAACTAACATGTGTGCATGAAAAACACATTATGCCCATCCAGTCCAAGTGTTTGAACTTGGAAGCTCTGGTACCACCCTGTAACCACCCCTACCACATTAACCCAATTTCATTGGCTTGCCAAGGGAAACAAGAGATGAAGAGTTATTATGATATGACTCGATCTCCTATATCCAGTTAAGGATGTGGGACCTACAAACTGGCAACTCATAGCATCCCTCGGGGCTATAAGACACTCAGAGGCCACAGAACCACCCCTGGTGACCAAACTCTAAGCTAGAATTATTTTTCACTGACCTAGACTCCCAACTGCTTGCATGACAAGAGATGGGTATGGTTATATGCCTCCAACTACATCCACAACACTACCTCTATGCACTTATGACCAAAATTTCCTAGTTTAGAGGGTGGGGTCTCAAGATCTAAGCCACAATTCCAAACTAGCCTCAAGACCATTGCCCAAAACTGCTTGTGACTTCTCAGAATGATAAATGACATAATGATGAAGATTTTCATAAAAAAATTGAACAAGAAATAACCTGGGGAATGCCTAGTCCATAATATACATTTCACCAAACACATGGAAATCACGTAAGCTATAGGTCATGAATGCATATATGATCATAATATTTTGAGATTCATCTATGAATCACCAAGAAGGCCCTATTCCCTCTCTAGATAGTTGCAACAACACTTATTAGTCCATATATTCATCAACCAATCCATAACTATATAACTCATGACAAGATCCATAAATAATACGCATCATATAAACAACTTATAACTAGAAAATAACTATCATAGAAACCATGGCAACTTAGCCATAATATCGCCAACATAATCACTACAAATGGTCATAGATCACAATAACAAAATGTCTCATATTAACATATGAAAATACCAACCAAGTTAGGGACTTCCACGTACCACTCGACCATAGATTGGGATGAACCAAATCTCTCTTTAAACCAATCATTCACACGCCATATTTCAAGCATGCCATGTGGGATCTCATGGAATAAACCAACACAAACCAACTAGGGCTTCTAGAGGCCAAACCACCTCAACCCTCATCCACAATGACTCCATCTCAACAGTCATACATCACTAACACTAGCCATATGGGCCTCTACCCAAGTTTTCTAGGTCGCCATGAATGAGTAACTCAACCCACAACTTTCTAGGGCTCTAGAGCGTTTGTCCAACCCAGCTCCAAGGACTAGTAACTCAACCCTCTAAGGGCTCCAGAGAACTTGTCCCAACCTAGGATCCAAGACTAGTAAATCAACTGAATTTGTTTTAGGGCTTCTAGAACATTTGTTCCAACCCACAACCATAAGGAACATGAGCACCAATAAGAAAAACAATAATTGGAAAACCCACAACACCATGGCTATCCAAGAAATGAAAAGGTAAGGCTAAAACCAGTGTCATTCCAGAAAAATCTCCATGCCAAAGACATCACATAACTAGGAAATCGCATGCATATACCATGCATCCATAAATCATCAAGTGAATCACACATGAAACATAATACCTATAAAGTAATCCAGTTGTAGTTGTTGATCCATTTGTTCGCTTGTGCTTTCATGCTTCCTTTGCCTTCTTTATCCAAATCCAATGTATGCCAAATTGCTTCAAGAATTCTCCAAGAATTCTCTAAGTGTTCAATACCGTTAGAGAATGAGAGAATAGAAGAGAGCTTGGAAAAGAACCGACAAAAGGTTATGAACTGATCCTCAAAAACTTTTTATCATTAATGCCTCTATTTTCTTCATTTTCTTTCATCATTTATTCAATTCCCCCCTCATGCAAATATGTTTCTCTTCACCTTCCTTTTCTCCATTTTCCTTTATTTCATAAGTAAAATTCTAATTATTGCCACTTTTCCTTTGCCAAGTCCCATAGCCATTAACTAATAAGAAGTGATACCCATCGATATGTTTTTCCCAACATTCAACTTGGAATACATGTCCCATGACCTTGGTTTTATCTTATTTACATGGAAAATCAATGAGGGATTATTACAAAAGGTAGGAGCCTTTTTGTAACAACACGACCTCCTAATCCTTACCATAACACCAATTAAGAGGAGATGGTTAATATGCAGACCCAAGATCCAAGGTACTATCATGGAAATGGCGTCTAAAAATTTTGATCTTTTTCAGTTAATTTAAGACATTAGTTAGACCTCTCCATTGCGTGATCACTTGTAAATAAACCACTTACGTCAATGGAATGTCCACTTACTAATCCAGTTTCTCCTTTCAAGAGTTTTGATTATTTAATTAAGTTTACCACTCTTCGTCTACACCAGAGTATTATAACTCATATATGTATTTATATACTCAAGGTATTCATAGCAATTATATATAT
>APFE030118016.1:22243-36164 GCA_000404065.3 Pinus taeda
ATATATATATAATAACAGTATAAATTACATCAACAATGATGGACCACAATCCATACTTACATCACACCAAACCTATGTCAAAGACATGCAACTTCCAAGAAGATCTCTATACATTTGAATAGTGGAGTCATCATAAGAAACTTTGATAGGGTAAAGTATATGGTGTTTATTAGGAGGTCACCACTTGGAATGAGCAGAAAGTAAAAACCACTGATCACCAAATCTATGGCTCATATTCATAATGACAAGTCAAGGCCATCTTTCAAGACTATCAAGGCCAACCCTCAAAAGTAGTTTCCTATTTCAAAAAAGCCACAAATAGTTTCTTATGTGCACATGACATCAACCTAGGACCCATGCATTATTCAAGCACCACATGTCATTGGGTCCACCACGTTGTCTCGGTCTATGTCATCCTTATGCTCCCATCGCATGATCCCCTTTTGTGCCTCTAGGATGGGACCTTTGGGATATGTCATCCCAGTCCTGTCACCTCGGTGATTCCCCTCACTTGTTCCCCTTGACACCTCTGGGACATGTCATACCAACACTTTCCTTGACTTCTCATTTTTTGTGCCTCTGGGATGGGACCTCTAGGAAATGTCATCACGGTCCCATCATCGTAGCACTCTCATTGACTACTCCTCTTTGCACCTTTAGGACACATCATCTTATTCCCACCATCCCGACACTCTTCTCGGCTACACCTCTTTGCACCTTTGGGATGGCACCTCCAGGACACATCATCCTAGTCCCATCATCCCAGCACTTTGAAGTAAGCCTCCCCTTTGAACTTATGGTATATGAGTTGTCATGAGGGCTCTAGTTCTAGCCAATGGGGATGCTCTCTGCCTCTACGTTGTAATCCTAGCTAGGCTGATGCCCCATCATCCCTGCCATTCCTTCGTGATGCAGTTAAAGATTCTAGTATGTGGCCTCTAGGCCACATTATCCCACCATTCAACCATTTGTGACAAGGCATAATCGCACCACCGAATCCGACACTTCTAAGATGTTGCTCTTGTAAGGACCTCCAGATAAGGTTCAAGGAGCAAGCATATAAGACAAATTCTCATGCCTATGCTCATAGAAGATCCATTTATAATAGAATTTTACCCATAGCTCGAATAAGAAGGTTTTATCTAAGTTTCGAGCCATAATCTATACGGTCATTCTTGAACCCAATGATTTCCATAAACAATCTCTCCATTCTATGTTATGTGCCTTCCGTGAGAAGACTCGACCATGACTTGGTTGTGGTGTTTCTGAAATCGCTTCAATTTGTGTTAGAATCCAACCATGACCACTAGAGTGTATTAAGGCATTTAATGGTGTTATCCCTCCTGAGATTACAATAGGATTTCCGTCTCCAATTTTACAATGTTGTTCACAAAGAACAATCCTTAGGAACTTGCCCATCCAAACCAGAAAGTTATTAATTATTCCTCTTAAGGTTTTAGAGTGTCTTTGGTCCTTTGCATCCTCTTGTGACTAGATAGTTCTTGGCCTAGAAATATGTAGATTTCCATCAAGGATCAACTAGAGGTCGTGAGCTTATAATAGCCACCGTGAATCACATGGTGCCAAAAGGACCACACAAAGATTGGAATTCCTCAAGGAAAGGTGGATTCCCCCCTTTGAGTCTAACTTCAAGCATCAAGATTATATACATGCATATGATGGATAAGATGGTGGAATTATGACCACTCCATTTTTGGGGACAGGGAATCCCAGGCATAGTTGCACCAATGGTTATCAACCATCCTTGTCATAATGTTGGTGATTCTTGAAGAGCCTTCAATACTCACACTACACAATGTAGTGCTACTTGACATTTGTTGCAACCACTTAGTGACCATATGCACACATGCCTATGCATAAATGTTCTCTCATGTCACAAACAGAAACATAGCAACAAATATGGCTGATCTTAACCTTGTGAGGTTCATAGAAAAGAACACATAGCAGAGGTGGAATCTTGTGTGAAGTTCTGGAATATAAATTCAAGTAATTCTAGCTAATGAGGAAGTTTGATGGCAAGGATCGGGTAAATTGGATACTAAAGATGGAATAATATTTTGATCTACATGAGGTGAAACTATTAAAAAAGGTACATATTGCATCTTTATATTTAGAACCGAATCAATTTTTATGGTATGAAGGGCTTTGTTCTCATAAACCACTTGTCACATGGTCAATTTTCATGGAGTAAATGATAGCACATTACGAGGATACAAAGAGAAATACCTACTTTAGAAAATTGATAAATCTCAAACAAAAGGTTTCAATGGCAGAGCACATTGTGAACTTCTAAAAATTGAATATAAGGGTAGATGATATTCCAGAGAAGCAAAGGATTGATGTCTTCATAGGGACTTTAAAGGATAACATTCAACATGAGGATTGTCTTGGGAACCTGATTCATTGGAGAAGGCATTGAGGCTGGCAAGAAAAATTGAAAGCGAAATTAAGGAAACAAGGAAACCCACCACTCACATCTATAAATATAGAAGTGTTTTTTCTCCTAGACTTCCACAACCTACAAGGTTTACACCACAACAATTGGAACAAAAAAGAGAGAAAGGGTTTCGTTACAGTTGTGATGGAAAATACACTAAAGGTCATAAGTGTGCTGAGAAGAAATTATTTTACATATATTTTGAAGAGGAGGAAGAAAAGGATCAAGAAACGTCAAAAAAAGAGGATACACACCAAGAACCAACCCCAGAGAAAGAAGAAATCAATCTGACCATACCTTGTAAAGAATTGGCAAGAATTACCACTCCTCTAACTCTTAAGATAGAACAGCATATCAAGAATAAAAATGTTCAAGAAATGAATCCACATTGAGCATCAAGAAATGAATCCGACCATATCTTGTGATGCATTGGCAGAAATTACCACTCCTCAAACTCTCAAGATAGAATGAAATATCAATAAGAAAAAGGTTCAAGCAGTGAAATATCACATTGAGCATCAAGAACAAGTTATCCAACTTTTAAAGGATAACGCCACGTTGGTACAGAATCGAATGAAACAACGAGCAGATCTACATCACAGTGAAAGAAGTTTTGATGTAAGCAATTGGGTATTTTTACGACTACATACATACAAACAAATGTCCCTTAAGAAATCTATTTATGAGAAGGAAATGTTGGCAATACTACATGCACTTAAGAAATGGCGACCTTACCTAATGGGAAGACACTTCAAGGGAAAAACGGATCATGGTAGTCTTAAATAATTTTTATAACAAAGATTATCTTCAGAAGAACATAAAAAATGGGTAACAAATATGTGGGGTTATGAATTTGAAATCATCTACAAAAAAGGGAAGCAAAATTTTGTTGCAAATGCACTCTCAAGAAAGGATGAGGATGTGGAAGCATTGTTTTGTGCTATTTCTATTATCCAATGCGATTGGATAAATGAAGCAAGGGATGAATGGAAGAATGATGAAGAAGTGTGGCCACTCATTCAAAAGTTACAAAAGATCCAAGTTCAAATAATATTGCCAGAACTTGACGAGGAAGGGAAAATCATATTGGAACTTGAAGTAGTCATAGAAACAAGAAATTGATAGCTACAAAATCGATCAATTTCAGAGTATCTCATCAATTGGAAGAACTTACCCGTTGAATATTCCACATCGGAGGATGAGAGTTTTATACAGAAGTATCCAGAACTACTCAAGCGTTGAGGATAACACTTTTTTGAAGGAGAGGGGCATGTTAGGTCCCTATACTACTAGTGAAACCCCTTATTGTTATTAGTGTGATCCCCTTATTATATTGTTGTGCCCATGTAGTCCCCGTATTGTTATTATTATGCCCCATAGAAGCCCACTATTGTTATTATTGTGCCCTTACATTATTATTGTTATGTCGGCTCTCATTACATTATGAGCCCTTAGACTCCAATATATAGAAAGGAGGTCTTATCATTTGTATCATCCAAGAATTGTTCATTTGTGTAATGTAAAGGAGGTTTCCCCCTCGAAGAGGTTGAATTATAAGGCATTTATCTTTCTTTTCTATCTTTTTGTGAGCTGGTTTCATAATATTACACAACACATAAATATAGATCTATTGGTCTAGGAATATGAATAAAATGAATGTGTAGACCTAACACTAAAATCTACATTACTAAGGCTTGGAGAAGACCCACATACTTGATTTAGGTGGATATTGGTGGCCACCCATCTATCCCACCTAGACCTCTAGTCAATTTCATTTGTTTCCTTGTTTATTTCAGCATTTACTATTTTTATCATTTTTTCAAATCCTCAACTTCCAGAGCAGTTTTGACCCTTAAATGGGGCTTTTTTGAGGTCCATAGTAGGCCCGTGGCCATAGACAAGAGCTTGTAGCAAATCCTGTAGCACTCAGAGAGACCTTTCTAACAAGGTATTTTACATGCCAAACAAAGATAATATGATAGGTTTATGACCTCAGGATGTTGGCTACCCAACTAACCCCAACGGGGCCCACAAACTCTTGGCATTATATCTCTTGGGGTTAGGGTTTTGGTTGTTTAGGGTTTTCTCATGTTTTCCAATAATAAATAGACCCTTGAGTCTCATTGTAACAAAGTTAAGAGGCATGTATCCGCCACATCTCTTCTCAGAGATAAGTTACCATCACCTAATCTAGTCTTATTTCCATTATATTTGCAAGATATTTCAATATTTGATATTAATGAAACAAACTGTTATTTCTGATACATCATTGTGTTTATGGATATATCTGTAATTTGGTTTGTTCCTATTTAAATTCATATTAGTGGTATCAGAGCGATCTGCTTGTTCTCTATTTTTATTTTCATATCCCCAATGAGGTCGAGATATAAGGAGTTAGGGCTTGAACTGGTCAAACCTTTGCAAGACCAGCCTAGCAAATCCCGATGACCTCCCATGACAAAAGAAAAGAAAGACAAGGGGCACGATATCCTATCAAAATCTTGCTTGAAGAAGCCCTCAAGTGACAAAGGAACGTGATGATGGACAAATTTTCTCACACCCTTCAGTGGCTACCTAGGGGTGACACATCTACTTCCAGCAGCTACTATGGAAGCGCCACACCCTTTAAGACACAAGTTAACTTTGACATTCCCATATTTGAGGGTTAGATATATGCGGACGCCGTAGATAAATGTTTAAATCTACTTGAAGGATATTTTTCCTTAACGATTTTTCCATCTGGAAAAAGATTAATTTTTCTCTTCTCAAAGTCGCCCCACACGTCAAGGACTAGTGGGAAACCTACTACGAGCAGAAGGATTAAAGTACACCCTCACTATTTTTGGTCACACCCACTTGGGATTTGTTCTAGGACGCCATCAAGGAGAAGTACTACCCTATCGGGAGCTATGAGGATAAATAGATAAAGTGGACCACATTGTGACAGGGAAGGGACCAAGATGTGTCGGAGTTTGCCAATGTTTTTCATACCCTTCGCATGAATTTGGGTATCAAGGATTCTGAGAAACATTTGGTACTCAAGTACCGAGCTACCTACATAGGTACATCTAGAATGAGATGAAGTTCCTGTACATCTCTTTTCTTGCCACGACATACCGATACACTGTTAAGATTGAGCAAAAGCTTAAATAGAAAAAGTGATACTTTCGATCTGTGAATCCGAAGCAAGGGAAAGGCACCCCCAATCCACAGAGAAAAGGGCAAAGCCAAGGCATGGCAACCTAGGATAACCTGCCAAAGCCGCAAGAAAAGAATAACACCATGAAGACAAATAAGGACATGGGAAAGTGATGTGAGTTCCACAAGAGATCCACTCACAACACAAGTGAGTTTCAGGCCAAGTAGTCATTGGTGGCTGAGCTGAAGGCTTCTGAGTTCGACACATGTTCTGACTCTAAGTCAAAAATCAATAAGGGAAATGAAAAAGGGAAGCAGATCATTGATGTTGAGCCTAGTGCCACTGTGGCCACCACAAAGATCTAGAATATTGAACCTGCAGATCTAAAAGAAGGGGAGCGCCTATTCAAGTGAGAGATGTGGGTGAAGGGTACTCCAGTGCAGTTCATTGTCGATAGCGAGAGCCAAAAGAACCTCATTTCAACAGAGGTTGTGAAGCGACTGGGCCTATCAACTACAACACATCCACAACTGTACACCATCAAGTGTGTTCACCAAGGACGAGATCTCTGCATTAGCCAATAGTGTCGCCTTCCGTACAGCATCAATCCCTTCATGGATGAGGCACTGTGTGATGTTGCTCCTCTTGAATTTTGTGATGTATTATTAGTACAACCATACTTATGGAAGTGACATGTTGTATATGAATCTATACTGCAATATGTTATTACTTCTTTGGTACGATAGTAGAGGTAGCCCCACTTACCGCCATCTCTTTGATCTCTACTAAGCAATGCAGTAAGGTCATCTCCTAGACTAGGAAAATTGTTTTCTTTCTGATTCACTCTCAAAGTAAGGGGAAGGTCGTAGGAACATACATGGACCCCTCGAAGGGTTCTTCCGTGCAGCAGAAGTAGGTGGATGCAATAATGGAAGAATACAAGGACATCTTCTCCTCACCCACATGGGTACCCTTGCATTGTCAGGTCAAGCATTTAATCGATCTGACTCTTCAAGCACCTCTACACAGTGGTTCAATATATCATCGTTCCATTATGGAAAATGAAGAGATCAAGCGGAAAATCCAGGAGTCGCTATAAAAAGGGCACATCGGACCAGGTTCCTTGCCTTGTGGGAGCCTGATTGTATTGGTATAGAATAAGGATGGAACTTGGAGGCTTTGCATTTATTATCAAGCTTTAAACAAAATCACTGTGAGGAACAGGTATCCAATCCCATGGATCGATGACCTACTGGACCAACTCAAGGGTGCCGACTATTTCAGCAAGATTAATGTGAAGTCTAGTTATCACCAAGTTCCAATAGAGCCCACAGATGTATGGAAGACTTCCTTTAAATCCAAGGAAGGCCTTTTTTAATGGTTGGTTATGCCCTTCGGGTTGAAAAATTCCCCCACTAATTTTATGAGGCGAGGAAGAGCGGGTTTGACATGAGAGCAAGTTTTCTAATGGCTGCTCTATGGACCTATTCGAAGAGCTAGAGGAGGTGGAGAACTAAACATTAGGAGGAAAATTGATCTCAATGTCTCACAAGAGGCATCAAAGCATGGTTTAGATCTGAATGGTATACACATTGGAGTCGGTGGTAGGACACCCACCACTAGAGGGAGCCAACTCCTTAGCTAAAAGATGCCTATCCAATAAGTTTCAAACAACCTAGAGTGCATCCTCAATTCTTCATCTCTCAGCTACTTCCAAGATTGCTACATTAGACATGATATGCTCAGGGATGTTATGGTCAAAGAGGACCATGTGGTCATCACACCATGGAGAGCTAGGAGGGTGACCTCTCCCCTTGCCACCACTTCGAACACGTCCTCATTCCCTCACCATGGAAGCGTGTTGGAGAATATAGATGTTGTGTATGTGGCCTTGGATAATAGTATCAATGGGAGTGGGATAAAGCTAACTTCCATGAGCTTTAGAAGGTTGCAAGGAGGAATAAGCGATTTGGTGACTGACAAGAGGACCTACGTTATGTGTGAGGCTAGATTGGAGAATTAGCATTGAGAGGGTGTGGATGCAGAGGGAGGGATCACTATATTAAACGTTTAATCTATTCACATAATGAGGAGCGGGTGGAGTGATGTCGCATGGCTACTAGATGTTAATGGTGGTCATGTCGACAATAAATTTCTTAGTAAGATGTAGTTGGCGGTTGAACACCTAGATCAAGATTTAATTTCTTTTATCATTATTCTACAAATATAATAAATTATCATATCATTATAATATATCATTATTAATTAATTATTTTCTTTCAACTCTTACATTTGTCCCTTTCATTTTTAACTTTATTTTTTAGAATTTACCTCGTATAAAATTATTTCTTTTTTATTATTTATTTACTCTTTTTCTTTCCCTCTTCTCCTCTTAATTATTTACATCCCCATGATGGATCTTAGTTTGGACTCAAAACATCGATTGCAAATGAAGCAAATTCTTCAAATTGTGATGACCACGGAAACTTGCAAACAATAATATTAAATGATTTAATAAAACCATAAAATAAATGATTTGGTTATACTTAAAACTAATTTATTATTATTAAAATAATCTTTAACTTTATTATTGATGCTATTGAACAAATTGAAAAAAGTGCATGAAACTAGTATCTACTAGAGCTTTCCACGTAGTTCTTGTCTCTAAATTGCTTTCAGGTTTCTTTCACATAGCCTTCCATGATTAGATCTGCAAGAGGGGTTTATGTGTCTTCCTTTGGTCAAATTGTTTCCCGAGAGATCTACTTGTATTCCTTTTCAATCTCCTCGTTTTTCACAAAGTGCATGAAACTAGTATCTACTAGAGCTTTCCACGTAGTTCTTGTCTCTAAATTGCTTTCAGGTTTCTTTCACATAGCCTTCCATGATTAGATCTGCAAGAGGGGTTTATGTGTCTTCCTTTGGTCAAATTGTTTCCCGAGAGATCTACTTGTATTCCTTTTCAATCTCCTCGTTTTTCACATTCAAGTCTTGAAAAGAGTGAGGTTTTTGAAGTAATACACTCCAACAAAAGATTTACACTTTGAAAGTTGTTTTCTTAGAATAAGATAAGTAAAAAAGATAACAAAAGATTTACACTTTGAAAGTTGATTTCTTATAAATAAGATAAGTAAAAAAGATAAATAAGTGTTAGTAAATCTAAATGAATAACTAATTTCTAAAATCAATGCACATGTCAACCATATTCTAGAATTCAATATAAACCCATTATCTTTGAAAAAACTTTATCAACGTAATTATGTAATTATGTCAATGTAGAGAATTTAAAAACGTTAAATTTTAAAGAATCATGCTGGTTAAATTGATTTAAAAACCGTTTGATCTTTGAAAAAACTATAATTATGTCAAGTAGAGAATTTCAGCAAAAATAACTTCTAAGAAAATTATGATTTTTTTCATGTCAAATGCTAATGACATCTAGTAACCATGTTTTGATATTAATTTAAGGGTAGGTAGAGAAATATTTTATAGGTTTGTAATGTAAACATTTAAATTTCTAATTTCCAAGCTAGTTACATCACTACGTCGCCACCACCAGGGCTTGCCCTGATGCCTGATGTGAGCACCTACCTTGACATTCATAGCTTGAGAGAATTCATTGTTATATTTCTCTTCTCATCTCGAGATTCACGACATTCATTGTTATTATACCTTTTGGACCCCGCGGCTTCACTTGCTGTTATTCTGGTTGTCCATCGATGTGGGTCAAATAAATTCAATGCTGGTCATGTCAAGGGTGAGTGGATTTACAGGTACGATGGAATCACTTAAATATGGGATTCCATCGTACCTGTATTTTGATGTCTTGTGTATGGGATTTTTTATTATATTTAACAATTAAATTTGCAGCGATTAAATTCCATTACTGCGTGTTTCAAGGAGAAAATGTCTCATCATTGACACTACAAATATCATGAGCACGAAAGTGTGTATATATTTCTTTTGCATGTTGTGCATTCAATTTGTGTGTATATTACCGTTGCATCGGGGTTTAGTGAAAGATTAACTCATACACTGCTCGATGTTGTTAGTTCTCAGTTTTCTTGCCCATTTTTGGGTTGAAACACTATCCATCTAGGGAGACATACCCGTGACTTTGGTATTCAAGGGTAGCTTCTTGTCAACAAGCTAGATTGAAGTAGCTTGTTGTCTGAAATCTAGTCGTTTGGCTCTTTTCCAATAGGGTCGTCTGTCAATTTGGTAGAATGGAGATTTGTTGAGAGCTCTTTTACTTGGACCTTCCTGTGTATTTGGTGGGAGATCTCGCTGCCTTTTTTTTCATTATTATTTCAACTTGTATGAGTTCTCATGGTCTTCTCTTCCAAAGAATTTAAATGCCAAAGCTTTAGGTCATGTAGTAGAATATTAACAAAATTATTTTGTTAAGGATAATTGGTATGTATAAATCACCATTGTTAAGGATCATTGATATTGATAATTCATTTTTATTATTTTGGCTAAAGTTTAACAGTTTTATGTTTGGTTTTTTAATGAAATTTGAATATTTAATCTACTCAGAACATTTTTCATGCAACTGCTGTATATATTTAGTTTTTATTGTTTTCAAATATCATTATTTTTGGGATAGAGCATTTATTTAGATTTGGATAATTGATTTTTATTATTTTGACTAAATTGTAACTATTTTTATATTAGGTTTTGGAAATTTGATATAGTGTTTTATTATAATACAATACTTATTTTTTAAATAAATAAAAAATAAGTATTATAAATCATATTTAAAATTATTTAACTTAATTCATTTTTGCAATTTTTAATCTACTTTGCAGCAAATTTTCCTTTTTAAATCTCCATTTCAACCCTTATTCAAAAAAATATGTTTTTCTTATATTTATTAATGCCAAAAAGTTTAATTTGCCAATTCATTTGTTTTATGGGGAAGTTTCATAAAAATTTAAAAATATTTATTTAAACCACTTTTTCATGCTCTATTAGTTAAATTTTGAAAAAAAAAAATTAAATAATTAATTTTATTTTATTTTATTTTTATATTTCTTATTTTTATTGTAATACAATTTTAAAAATTATTTTTATATTATATTTTTTTTCCACCATTCTTATTCATTATAATTTTATTGAATAAAAGGTTTTTTGGAGCAAATTATTTAGAGAATTGTTCTTTTTAAAATCCATTACATTGATTATTTAAATTGACAACAAAATTTAAAATCGAGTGAATGATTTAAAAAATTTTTATAGAATTTTAAATTTTTTGTTTATTATTTTTAAAAAAACTAAATGTTATTTATTTTAAAAAAACAATAAAGAAATAAAGTATTGTATCAATTTTTTTTATTATATGATGAATTACAAATTTAAAATAAGTTGAGAAGTGGATAGATTTTTTGTTGGACACCTAATCCTCAATGGGTCAATGTGGAAGCCGAATAGACAAAGTAGTCCAAGAGACCTTGGGATGTGGAACCCAACGGTCACAACAATGTACTATAAATGTGTATCTCTTGTTAATAAAAATTGTATTCTCATGATTTATCATTCATATTGTTATTACTGCCCATGTGTGTTTAACATGGTATTAGAGTAGGCGTATTCCTGCCCTACATAATTATTTTGAACCATTTGTTTTATGGCTTTTCTGTGCTGGTCAGTTCTGCCCTATTATCAGTTTTTTCATATTGCACCCCTTTAATGCTAGAACTTGAGAATTCTCATTGTACGCCAATCCTAATGATCCACTAAAATTTGTTGTCTCACAAAAACCATTATACTATGTCCTCTGCATTGGACTGATAATCTGATTGCATAAATGTGTTGAAGATGCTCAGCTTGGGCGTTTATCTTCCTTGGAAACCTAACGCTCCTATGCACTTGAAGCTCTACCAACCCCTATTTTTAACTGCTTTCTGCAATTCTCTACCTACGGCTCCCCAAATAGAAAAATGTGCGTTCTTGTAGAAGCATTACTCCTGGATTTTAGATTGTAGAAATGTTGAAGTACTTGGGCGTTCTGTTGTCTTTTCATGTCAGAACAGCTAGCAAGAGTGTTTATTTTTGGATGAGCAACTACCTTCTATGGTTTGCGAATTTCCTTGTAAAGAATTGTCGTTCTCATTCTTGAATTAAATTTGGCTTTGCCACCTATTCAACATGACCAGTTATTTGTTGCATCTCTAGCCAAACAATCAAGCTTCTCTGGTGGAATCAAACTGGGTTGGTCACTCAAGTTCTCCATTCTTTCTCCTTTCCTCTTTTGCTAGCGCATGCCCAAGTTTGAGAGTGTCCCTAATTAACATGGATGTGAATGGTATCAAAGCATGGGAGACAGCTCCTGGCCTGAATGCGTATTAACACTATGGTATTGAATACGCGTTTGAATAACTGTGCCGTATCAGGTCACAGCACTGTGCATAGAAGTGATGCTCGCGTCCTCTACGAGGAGCTCCCATTTTCCACTGAGGCACAGGATTTTGCCTGCGTGAACTAAAAATGGCAGAAGGAAACAATATAAACGAATCTGGGCGGCCATATTGAGCAAGAAATTCGTGAAGAAGGAGAGATAGTTCAAGGAGTTTATAAGGCGAGGCAGAGCTTAGCATAGCGATTCAGTACGTGGGCATGCAGGTGCCATGAGCCGGGGATTGTGAGCTTTATCTTGCATAGCTGAGCCGAGCATTGTGCTGAAATGAGGATGCGCGATGGAGCTACGACATTTCAGTATCTGTCCACGCTATGGATGGATAGATCCAACCGAACGATTTACAGAAATTGTGTGTCTAATATGGAATACTGTATAGATAGAATGCTAGTATAGGATTGGTCTGAGATACTGTGCACGGCACAAGTACCCTTTAGATTTAATGCGTCAAAGAGATTTTCTCATACTGTATAAAAATTGGTTGGAATTTAAATGGAAAACATCAAAAGCTTCAAAGGTTATGTCAAAATGTCGTTAATTTGGTTATAGTTAGAAATACTCGAGTCATTGTTCAAAGCTCAGATGTGTATAAGACTACAATGGTTTAATCGCTTGTTCCAAAAATGTATTGAGGCCTTCCAAATCGATATCGAATAGACTGTGGGGTAGCAGAAGCACTCTCTGACGAATCGAGACCCGTTCTATTCCAAAGTTTGGTATCACATTCCGAATTGATTCTTCTCCTTTTGCCTTGCTCGAGGTCTGAATAATACAATAATATTAAAATTGTTTGAATACTCCACGATTAAATTGAAAATTGTTGCTGTGTGGACACATTCGTGGAATCTTGTGGAACAGGGTTTCTGTCGGGCTCTACGCCTATAAATCAGGCTTTGGCATATTGGGTTCACAGGATTCTGTTATATGAGCAGTATTCCTTAGGTAGAATATACGAACCAAAAACATTTTAACAAGCTGTGGGATTCGAACTCCAGATCTGAAAGATATGAGGGTTCTGTGCTTTTTGCATGTCTAAAGGGTGCTTCAACTGTACATTTTCAAGATTTCAATGCTAAAGTTTTACGTTTTCTCACTATACCAAATGTATATGTGAACCTTCAAAATGCTCGTGAGCGACTGGGTCGTCATTGTGATGGTCCTGTAACTCCTGCATGGACTACTAGTTTATCACCTGATGTTCACTTCTATGCTGGTGACTGGGGAGATCTACATACTTTACTGTCTGTTGTTGGAGAGAATCAGATTGGTGCTATTTAAAATGCATAGGTGAATAAGAGTTATTGGAACTATTTGGTTATGAGACATTGGAATGTATAATATCTAATATGTGTTGCCAAAGTTCGACCTTTAAGTCCAAGTCCAAGCCTTTCATTGATTAAAATAATGTTAAATTGAATATTAAAACATGGGCACATTGTTTCATTGAATTTTGGTCATATATGAATGATGTTTATTGGGTTGATGAGCATTTGAATGATTTGAGTCATTGGGTTTAAGAAGTTATGAATTTGCCTGCTGATGAGTAGATATTGGAATTGAGATAATTCCATATATGATGGCTTTTAATGAAAGTATGAAATCAATGGTGAATGATTTTGAACCACATGAAAGATAAGCTTCTACATGCAAATGGTATAGTTGTGAAATTGCCAGCTATTGAGGTTTTTTTATTTGGGTAAAAAAGTTGAGATGCATGTTTATATGCGTGTGATAAAGATTCTAGCTAATAGCAGGGTTGGCCCTGCATCAATTTTGGTAACTACTAGTCCGTTTTAAAGAACCTGGATTTTGGGAACTTGTTGCTGATGCTGATTTGAAAGTGAAGGAGTACTTGAAGGATCCAAGCAAGTTTGCAGTTGTTGCTGCCCCAATTGTGGCATTGTAT
>APFE030118016.1:37753-73435 GCA_000404065.3 Pinus taeda
ATGTAGTTTTTATAAATGTAATTATATATGTTTTTGACAAAAATAAAATGCTTCCATTGAATACTAATTGTTCTTTTTTACACAAATGATATTATTCTTATGATGACAATATATGACCTCTACAAGAAATTAAATGTAATTTATCCATGAACACAATATTAAAGGTTATGATATTTTAGTCTACAAAGACGACTTATGCTAATTTCTTGTATGAAAACAACTATGTGAAGTAGCTTTGCACATATCTGAATATCAATATTTGTTGCATGGTTAATTGAAGCTACAACATTGGGAACATAATAAAAGGAGGGTGGAAAGTTAATAATGGACTTAAAAATAGTTGTGAACTGTCCTCCTCATAAAATAAGTATTTCCTTATTGAGAGCACAACTATGATTATGTACCTAATGTATAAGAACATGATAAACAACATAGAAGACATAATGCTTCATAAGATTTTACAAACTCTAGTGAAAATCACTTGTGGCTCCACTATCACGTGTGACTTAAGAAAAAGCTAAATCATTAGGGATAGAAGATGTCACTTTGCATAATAATGATAATATTAAAAGAACTATTAAAAATAAATTTAAAAAGAACTTGTGGTGGGATAAAGAATTAGAATATAAAAGAAAATTAACATATTACGAGGAGTTGATCAACCCTAATATAATATACCAAAAGTATCTATATGTTTCAGTACATAAAGAAGAAAATCAACATTGATAAAATAAAAACAAACTCTCACATGATCTCTATAGTGAAAAAAGTGTTTGATAATTCCTAAAACATTATGGGTAAAAAAAATTCATCATCTGTGTGAAACTAAAAAGGCTAATGATAAAAATCACTCTCTTAAAATGCCTTGCATATAATCACACTAAATAACGATTTCAAAATACTTATTACAGTACAAGTCTCCCTTATTATAACTCATTAGAAGAAGTAAATGATTTTCACCATTGTATTATGTATTGTATGGACACATAAGACAATAGGTTAAATTGCAATTGGAGATAAAATTTGGTTTTATATATGGAAATAAGGTTATTCATGATTAGAAAACACAAAACCCATCAACAATAACCACTATGGACATTTTTTTCTTATCAATATTGTTATATCATGATGAGATCAATTTATAAACTTTAAATAATTATAATATTTATTTATAGTTGTAATAATAAACCATGTTAACAATGATTATAATTATGATAGTTAAATTTTGTTTAGCTTTAATTTAGGTTATCTGCTTGCTGAGGAAATTGCTTTTTCCGTTTTCCAAATTCTATTTCTATATTTAAAGAATCATGTTCCTCCATCCTTGTGATTTGATGAGATCTTTTTTAAGAGAGGTCGCAATTATAACAAATATTTTGAACCTAAAATTCAATGTAGGTGTGCATAAGACAATCCAAGTGGAAATGCTTATTATCTCTACCTAGCCAGAGATAATGCAATCATAGCTACTACATAAAGGAGGGTTTTAAGACAATATTTGAGACAATTTTTGGGTAAATTGTCTTAACTTAAGACAAAAAACAAACTTGTGTATTATGTGTCTAAAAAATTATTGTCTTAAAAAATATTGTCTTAAAGATTATTTTCTTAAAAACTATTGTCTTAAAGATCATTTTCTTAAAAAATATTGTCTTAAAAAATATTGTTTCTATAAAGACAATATATAACACAAGGATTATTGTCTCTTAGGAGACAATTTAATTTTTGTCTCTCTAGAGACAACATTCGGATTAGAAACAATATGTTTTTAATACTAGCTATTGTCTCTCTAGCGACAATATTTTGTTATTTAAATATCACATTTGTCTCTTTAGAGACAATATAAAATAATGAATCCAAAAATAGCTCACCATTGAAATAAATCGATATAAAAATCATTTAATTAAAAATAAACTGCAAAATCTTTGATTAATTCATGTTAGCGCATAGTGGAATCAAACCACCAACCTCACACCTGTAAGGCAGGCGCTCTTCCATTAAGCTAGAGCACTTTAAAGAATTATGTGAAGAGTTATGGCAATCCTTAACATTACATTTATAGCCATTGATTTTAAAAAAGAGAAATGTTTGACACATGATCTATAATCTTTCTAAAAACTATAATCATGCAGAGCATATTTTTAACTTACTAAAATAACTCAAGGGAGTTACTTGAATGTCACACCATGCAACATGACCCATACAACTTTCTGAGTCCATTCAATGTATTGCTACAATGCCATATTATCAGTGCAAGAATGAATCTGAGCATGAAAAGACCAATAATATTAATCATCCACAAAACCTGCTAACAACCTTGTTTCCATATTGCTAACATACTATCTGTTGCAAGTTAATGAAACTTTCCTAATCACCCAAGATATTGATTTAAATTCCCCATTTTACATAAGAATTGCAACTTGAATTTCAACCCATTTACAATGAAGTATCTGTACAAAAACAGATCGGACATAATCCATCTGGAAATTGATATAAAATGTCCATTTCACACAATAATTCAAGGTAAGAAAACCATTGGACTAAAGTGGAAGAGTTGCCACAGAGACAATGGAAAACCTTCCTAAGTACCCCTAGGATTCAACGTTGTTAAAAGACTCTGTAACATTTGGAGTCCCATCGAAAATCATATTAAAATATACTATTAATTTGACAACATAAACTATCATTCATTACAAATTGCGCATATAAAATTTGTAGTGGAGATCTAACTCAAAGTGACAAAAGGTGGATATCAACTTAGAATATTGAACCAATATCTCAAAATCAAGGCATCATAAATCAAGAACATCTCGAGAGAACCATTACTCCCAAAATAACATGTAAAGTAGTGATATTAGCAAGTGGATCTATAGTTAAAGGATGTATGCATTATCATTCATTGGCATTGAAAGGTAACTGGGGCCTCTCAAGCTCGCAAAGGGTCATATATATTGCAAAGGAACAAAAATTGTTGAAATATTATGAAATATTAGTGAAACAAACAATAATATGGAAAAATCATCATATCTTCTAAAAGGAGTGGCATTATTGAGCAATATTACTTCAAAAAACATTGCAATGTTGGGGACTCAACTTATAATCTCCCATCTCACTAGTTTTTCTCAAGCTTCCAGTATCCAAATTGAAATAAATGTGAGTAGAGTGAAAGCTATTGTTCAAGTCATTTGGGAGCTGGGAGGCCAATCACATCCTCAAAATTAATGATACATAGAATCCAATGGCCAATCAAGCAATTCAAGCCACCCATTAATTAAAATGTAATTGGATTTGATAATAAAATTAAAAATAAAATGAAATATTTCATTGGCCTTAACTTCCCAACAAACCACCCAACGATAATTAGAAAATGGCCTCCAAGTTCTAGAAATATATAGAGATTAGATAAAGGATGATCATAGAGAAAGGATAATAGGGAATTAAATATAGAGAATGGGTAGAGAATGAAGTTTGCTATCACATGAGGATGCCAAACAAAGCAATGATATTTCTGCCGAAACTAGGGTACATTACATAATGTTTCATCTATACTTAACATCTTTAATCTATTTTTATTATCCTTCTCTCAATTTATACTTGAGAGACAATCAAACCACTAAATGCCTTGTCTACTTATATGATGAGTCCAAAAGAGATACAACTACCTTGTCCTCCAACTCCAAATAAGGAATCTCGCCAAATCACAACCTTCTCTACTCACATCCATGTTCCATCTAAACAACATGAGTATCATCCAAACACTTTTGAAGATAAATAGCAAGAGACCTGGAATAGGTGGGAAGGAAAAAGACTATCAACACGTTGCCGACATGTTACACTAGAGAAAATCAATGTTGTAATAACCCCTACAAGGGAATTCCCCTCCAAATGATTTCATAGCAAGGATACACTTCCAAGTTCCAAGTAGCCAAATCAATCATACCAAACACTCTCTCATTCTTGGGCAATCGATACTCTCTCCACCATACTTTGACCATAAATATGAATGTAAGATCTATTCCAAAGACCAACAATGTGCTTAACTAGGAAAACTAATGTGAAACATAATACATCCTCCTGACCACTATTAATAATTAGAAAATTAGATCCTGATGTTGTTGGACATGATGCTTAGCTTGAAATTGTTGCAAACACCAATCCGACACAACAACAGTTGAAAGCCTCACTCCAAATAAGTCCAATATGCAATCACTTATCTCTTATACCCCTTTAATATAATAGTAGCTCCATGCATGATAGGATTCAATTATCGTTCATTATTCACCTTTATTTCAGATCACATCATGTTTTTGCAAATATGAATCAGATTTTGTAATTGATTATGCATAATTTTTTGCATGAATACCTTTTTTGCATTCAAGGCATCTTCCACTCTTAAGTTATTTTCCTTCAACTCTGTCTCTATTTGTGCTCCCACCTATCAATAATTATGAACACTATCATATACCCTCAATTCTTACTTTAAACAAATATACATTGAAATGTAGTCACCAACATCCATCAACTAGATTCAGATTGCTATAATGGCGATAACATAGAATTGTTACAAATAGATACCTTTAATCCAACCATGCCAAACTTTACGTGGATAACAAAAACTCCACCATAAATATTGGTAATTCTTTCATTCAATTTTTCTTTTTTTGTAGTCTTGTTATGCAATCTACAAAGAAAGTGAGAATGATATCATTGGTGAAAACATTTGACAAAATAGTTTGATAGGTAAATAACTATCAAGTCAAACATATTTTGATATTAAAGCAACCTTAAGTTATTTAAATTTAACGTTTGTAATTATTGTTGCATGTTCCTTCAGAGGCACACATATTCAAAGTATAAATAGTGCATCAAAATTGTTTCTTTCTACACTCCTGTCTTGACAACTCACAAGTCAAATTTGAGATTAATAACATCATTATGAATGATATTAATGAGGAGATCCCTCCCCAAAAGGTGATGGCCACTTTACAATATATGGTGGATATACAGAGAAAAAAAGACAATAACTTCAGGCCTCCATTTGGATCAAGCAACCTATTTTTAAGCTATAGAGAAATAACACACCTCAACCAAGCTTTTAATTTGAGACACTCTCTTATTAAAAACTTCTTGAGTGCTCCCATCACCAGCTATCATTATTGAATCCTTGCTAAGCACCACCTTCGAAGAAGTACCCAGAACCTTACTTCCAACTTTATCAAAGGGGAAATCCAACTTCATCCCTCATAACAGTGCCTGCACAGAGAAAGAATAAAAAAATAATATCTACATAAGACATTAGAAACCCATGACTATAGACACAGGGGAGAGATTTTATTCTCAATACCTCTCACTCAGTAAGAGTTTATCCTATTAACATGAAAATTTGAACTTGTTTAGCAAACCCATTACCAAATAAATATTGTTCCACAACAAATGATATACGACTGCTTATATACACACTGAGATTTGTACTTAAGCTCTTAGTGCATGTAAGTCCTTAATGTAGCTAAACTTGCAAAATACCTCTAGTCAATATAGCAATGTCATCCGAATATTGGCTTTTCTGCTCTCCAAATCCAAGATCTTTCAAAGTGCCAACCTTTAATGCACCATGAAGCTTGTTCACAAAAAGAGGAGCCAAGGCTTAGTATAACCAATGATCAAGATAGGATACCCCCACAGATGGCCTCTTCAAATATTGTGATCAAATCTCTTGTAGTTATGATCTTTTTGTCAACCAATAATAGCTTCAAATTATAAGAAAATATAAAGAGGCAAGTTCATTTCCAAATTCCAGATCAGTGAATTCTAAAAATCAAGCGCAAATAAATTGGAATTTAGAAACCCTCTTCCCATGCTTAGTAGTGGTCATATTTCTTTCTGATCAATATTCTAAATCCAATATTGTATTGATTTGAGAAATAACAAAAGGTTCATAAGGCATAGGTTTTAAAATTCATGCAAAACCAACACCAACCCAAATTGAACAAGGAGGATGTGCCATGAATATATGACAGATGAAGGTAATTGGGAAACAATTCCACAACTTAGATGAGAGTTTATTCTAAAAATGTTACACATGATTTCTATCCATTCTCTTTTCATTACAAGGAGCACTAACAAATAGCACCACAACAAAAAAGTCAAGAAGATTTCAATTCGCATCAATTACCTTGTGATTTTCATACTCCACTGACATATTTTCACTGTATATTACAAATTATAGAGAAATATATCCATGATCAAATTATATTCCCTCAATGACATACATGTTTGTTTCTACACTTTTCCCCTCTTCAAGTGTCACAACACCTCTCCTTCCATCTTTACTCATAGCCTATGCTATCATGTTTCCTATTTCATAATTATTCCCACCACTTATTGTAGAAACATCTACTAATTCACTATCTTCAACGTGGAGAATAATGTCGATTACAGGGTCTTAAGTTTTAGCATGTACACTCCCTTACAGATAACATTTGTCATAGATGTTTCACAAGTAACTCCTCGACATTCTACCCTCGATTCTTCACGAAACTCTAGCTGAAGTTTTGGAACTAATCTAGTATGTTGAACTCACAAATAATCTAGTGAAAGATGAAGCGAGTAACTATACTAGGGGGAGTACTTAATAAGCATTTCCTTATTTCTAGAAATGTGCCCTACATTGGAATGATTAAATACCTAGTGGTTAAGCTTGTACAAATTCCATGAAAGCATGTAATGATGGATGTAGTGAACCAGCGATTGTAAATGTCCATCCTACTTATGATTTGTTGATGTCACATAGCTAGGGTACTCCTTTGGGGGAAAATATTGAGTTTGACTTGTAATATGTCATAGTCCCTGTGTTCAGAGGTAGAACATGTAGATTATAAAGGGAACCCTACAGATTACACAAATTCTCTCATGTATATAGCTGATGAGATGGGTGAATATGTAATGAATCTTAATGCTGAGAGTGTGGAAATTTCTAAGGATTTGATGAACGAGGATGAGAGGCCTAATCCTGCTAGTCTATGGAATATTATTTTTCACCTGGCTTCTTATAAAGATTGTTTTGGGGTAGGTGTTTTTCTGGATTCTCCTATGGGTTCTCATCATCCTCTTTCCTTCAGATTGGAGTTTTATTGTACCAACATTTTGGTTGAGTATGAAGCCATGGTTTTGGGTCTTAAGAGTACTGCAAGGAAGATAGGAATGAAAATGTTAATTTGTTGTTTTTCGTTTTAAAATAAACGTGGGCATTGATTGTATTATTTATGTAAGCTCTGATTCCCTTAGGCTTAATCAATTCCCTAATGCGGAGGCCCCAATGGGAACAATTCTCTATCACTCGAAAATTTCAAAAGGAGTTGCAGAGCGAAAATTTGAAACAAGGGACTTTGTAGAGGAAACAACTAATGATCATTATTTCGTAATTGTCACTTTCATTTTGATTTTTTTTTTAATGGAAAATGTTGTGAAGCTCTTTGGGGTTTTATCATACAGTGGGAATTTGAAAACAACCCTCTATCATATTTTGATGTCCTGTGTATGGCCTTTTTTTATTATATTTAACAATTAAATTTACTACGGTTGAATTCCATTAATGCGTGTTTGAAGGAGAAAATGTCTCATCACTGGCACCACAAACATCATGAGCAGGGAAGTGTGTATATATTTCTTTTGTATGTTGTGCCTCCAATTTGTGTGTATATTTCCTTTGCATCTGGGTTCAGTGAAAGATTAGCTCACACACTACTCGATGTGGTTATTTCTTAGTTTTCTTGCCCATTTTTGTGCTGAAACACTATTCCATCTAAGGAGCCATGCCCGTGACTCTGGTATTCAAGAGTAGCTTGTTATCAATAGGCTATATTGAAGTATCTTATTGTCCGAAATCCAATCATTTGGATCTTTGCAATAGGCTCGCCTCTCAATTTTGTATAATGTAGATTTGTTGAGAACTCTTCTACCTAGACGCAATAAGGCCGTTTATGTATTTGGTGGGAGGTCTCACTATCTTTTTGTCATCATTATTTCAACTTTTACGAGACATACACTCCACATGGGTCTCTTCACGATGTTATCTTCCACAGAAGTTCCAAGTACTCTTAAATGCCAAAGCTTAGGCAATATAGTAGAAGATTAACAAAATTATTTCGTTAAGGATCATTAGCATGTATAAATCTCCATTTTTAAGTATGAAATGGATAAAAAACTATAAATCTTTAATACATATTACAGTATGTTAAATATTAACGAACTTATTCAATATTGGGTTTTGGTGGTTAAGAATAGTGACAAAGAGATGATTTTGCACTAATCATCTAAGGTTACCTAAAAACCCTCAAATGCATTAGCAAATTTTCATCTTCAAAGTGTTTATCTTTGAGTCCAAAGTTCACCACTTAAATAAATATAGCTATGAGAAAATCAGTTGATTTGTATTTCACTATAAAATGAAATTAAAGAAAATTAATACTCATTATACATGATTTCTAATTTATATAGTCTAATTAATTTAAGTTTCATTAATAAGTGAAAGAAAATAATGTTTAATAGTTAAGTTTATATTAATTTAAATTTAATTGAAATCAATGATGTAATAAAATATATTTAATCAGATAATATATTTAATATTTAATATTATTATTAAAAGTGCAGTTTAATTATTTCATTTTTAATTGTAATTGGTTTAAAAGATTATAATTTTTTATTAGTTAAATCACATTTTTAATGTATAAATACATTCAATTTATTTTTAAAGAAAATTAGTGAATTACATTGTCTATACTTACTTAATCAATTATTGAAATCTCTATATCCTTATAATAAACAACCATTATAATTCTATAATATATATTATATAATAAATATATATATATATATATATAAAAATAATATACTTATTAATTATATATATATATTAATATTATTATGAATAGTAAATAGTAAACCACCCTATTGAACAATTGTATATCATTATTATTATATAACATTACACATTTATGCATAATGATAAATCTTGGAAAATTGTGAAGTTGTATATTAATAATAATAATATCCATTTTTAAGGTCATAGCAAAGCCACACCAAATTAGTGTATGAGACCCCCTTGTTTGTGGGACAAGGGACCCATCTTCGCGCAGCGAAGGCATACATACTCTACCCCCCTCTGGTTTTGAACTTCTGACCTCTTAAGAGCAAACACATGCTTTTAACCATTAGGCCCACTCAAGTTGTATAAATAAATTCAATTTATTTTAAAAAAAAAATAGTGAATTACATTCTCTATACTACTTAACTCAATTATGTAAAATCTCACAAATCCTTAATAATATTTTACAACATTAAAACTCAATCATATATATATAATATTTATATATCTATATATCTATATATATAATATATATATATTATGAATAGTTAAACAGTAACAATTATATAACATTACACATTTATGCATAATGATAAAACTTTGGAAATTGTGTATTGTATATATTATTAATAGTAATAATAATGGACTCATCGCGCAGTGATTTAACTACTAAGTCTGCGAAGGCTAAGCATTACATACTCTACCCACTATTTAAGTCTACGAAGGCATACATACTCTACCCCCTCATGTCTGAACTTGTAATATATATATATATATATATTATATATATATACTTATTATGGAGATTTAACTACTAAGTCTTTGAAGGATACATACTCTACCCCCTCTGGTTTTAAACTTGTGACCTCTTAGAAGAAAAACACATGCTTTTAACCATTAGGCCCACTCAAGTTGTATAAATTAAACTCAATTTATTTTTTTTTAAAATTTATGTGAATTACATTTCTCTATACTACTTAACTCAATTATGTTAAATCTCACCCAAATCCTTATAATATTTTAACCACATAAACTCTATATTTATATTATATATATATATATATATAGTATATATATATTTATGAATACTAAAACAGTAAACAATATGAACAGTTGTATATCATATTATTATATAACATTACACATTTATGCATAATGATAAAACTTGGAAAATTGTACAGTGGTATATTATTATTAATAGTAATAATAATGGACCCATCTTCGGGCAGTGATTTAACTACTAAGTCTACGAAGGCATAAGGCATACATACTCTACCCACTATTAAGTCTACGAAGGCATACATACTCCACCCCCTATGGTCTTGAACTTATATATATATATATATATATAGAGAGAGAGAGAGAGAGAGAGAGAGAGAAGAGAGTTGTAAACAATATTGAACAGTTGTATATCCTTATTATTAATTATAAACATTACACAATTTAATGCATAATGATAACTTGGAAAATTGGTGCAGTTGTAATATTATTATTATTAATAATAATAAAGTATCAAATTTTTTAAGGTCATAGCGCAAGCCACACCAAATTAGTGTATGAGACCCCGCATTGTTTGTGGGACAAAGGGACCCATTTTCCCACAGCGATTTAACTACTATGTCTATGAAGGCCATACATACTTAACCACCCCTCTGGTCTTGAACTTATATATTATAATAGATATATTATGATAGTAAATAGTAAACAATAATTGAACAGTTGTATATCATTATTATTATATAAACATTATACACATTTATGCATAATGATAAAACCTCAGAAAATTGTGGAGTTGTATATAATAATAATAATAATAAAATAATATCCATTTTTAAAGTCATAGCCAAGCCAACAACCAATTAGTGTATGAGACCCCCTTGTTTGTGGGACAAGGGGACCATCATTGTATATCATTATTTATTATAATAACATTACACATTTATGGCATAATGATAAAACTTGGAAATTTGTGGAGTTGATATATAATAATAATAATAATAATATCTATTTTTAAGGTAATAGCCAAGCCACACCATAAAATTAGTGTATGAGACCCCCTTGTTTGTGGGACAAGGGACCCACCTTGGCGCAGCGATTTAACTACTAAATCTATGAAGGCATACATACTCTACCCCCTCTTGTCTTGAACTTATGACCTCTTAAGAGGAAACACATGCTTTTAACCATTAAACCCATTATATAACATTACAGATTTATACATAATGATAAAACTTGGAAAATTGTGCAGTTAAATTTTCCTGAGTAGATGCACTATAAATATTTTTCTCCATTATTCCAATTTTCCTAATTTCTACGATGATGTTCTACTCTAATTTGAAAATTCTCTCTCCTCGACTTTGAGATGATTCAGATGTCGGCGCAGAAATCTTACGCATGTTGAAAATTTTTTAGTATTTTTCAAGATAGAGTATTTTTCATGCAACTGTTTTATTTTTTAGATTTTATTGCTTTGAAATATCATTACTTCCGAGATAGAGTATTTATCCAGATTAAGATAATTCATTTTTATTATTTTGGCCAAAGTTTAATTGTTTTATGTTTTGGTTTTCTTTAATGAAATTTGATTATTCAATGGACTGATAACATTTTTCATGTAATTGTTTTATATTTTTAGTTTCCATTGTTTTGAAATATCATTAGGTCTGAATAGAGTATTTATTCACATTGTGTAATTTATTTTTATTATTTTGGTCAAAATTTAACTGTTTTATTTTTGGTTTTTAATAAAATTTAATTATAGTGTTATTAGTAATATAATTACTTATTTTTTTAAATAAATAAAAAATAAAGTATATAATTACTTTAAAGTTTATTTAATTTGATTAGTTAATTAATTTATCTTTGAATTTTTTTAATCTACCTAACAATAAATTTTCTTTTAAATCTCCAATTTCAACTGTATAAAAATGTGCAGACCTTATTCAACTCTAATTTCAACCTTATAGAAAGTCACAATTTTTAGTCAATAGAATACAATTAAAAAAAAATGCTTATTTAATCTTAAACTTATAAACAGATGAATTTTTAATTCTTATGTTTATTAAACTGAAAAAATAAAATTACACATCATTGTTTATTAGGAGTTTCATAAAAATTTTAAAATTATTTTAATTTACATTTATTTTCATCATTCTTATTTGATTAGAACTTGAAAAAAAACTAAATAATTGTTTTATTTTATTTTATTTCATATATTCTTTTTTTTGAACTTGTAATACAATTTAAAATTATTTTATATATATTTTTTTCACCATTCTTGTTTCATTAAAATTTATTGAATAGAGGTTTTTTTGAGAAATTGTTTAGAGATTTGTCTTCTAAATCCATCACATTAATTATTTTAATTTCCAACAAATTTAAAACCAATTAACTCATTAAAGTTTTATAAGAATTTTTTAAAAGATTTTGTTTTATTTATTTTTAAAAAATGTTCTTTTATTAAAAAAAAGTGACGAGCATAAAGTATTGTATTAGCTTTATTATTATATGATGAATTATAAAATTTAAAATAAGTTGAAAAACCCAAAAATAAAATGGAGGTGGTAGCAATGTCAAGACTCTTTCCTTTTTTCTTTGCACACTGCTATCACATGACTTTTGTGTATTCTATAACAATAACATGAGTTTATGTGTTAGCAAACTTTTTTTGTTTGCACACTGCTATCACATGACTTTTGTGTATTCTATAACAATAACATGAGTTTATGTGTTAGCTTAAAACATTTTGCTAGCATGTTCTAATTTAACAAACATGCATAAATTTACGAGATAATTTTTTGAGTATGGTGAATTGTAAATATATTATTGCCATGCTCAATGATTTTTCAAAATTCATTAAGAGTTGCCACTCACTACACATAAGAATCATTATTACTCAAAAAAAATTTGAAATTCTATTATTTGTTTCAATTACACTCTGGTGATTCATAGTTTCTCACAATAATTTCTCTATTTCGTTATTATAAAAAAATACAAAAATCACTTGAGCAGAGACAATGATATTGCCACCATAACTCACAATAATTTCTCTATTTCATTATTATTAAAAAACAAAAAACGCAGGGACAGTGATATTACCACCATAACTCTCAATAATTTTTCTATTTCATTATTATGAAAAACACAAAAATCACTTGAGCAGGAACAGTGATATTTCCACCGTAACTATTATTTTGTCTATAGATTAAACGATTCAATTAATTTTTGTATTCATTAATTATTTTAATAATTAACTTAAAAAAAACTAATAAATAAATAATTTTGTTTTTTTTAACTGTTCCTTTTAACAAACTTATAATTTTATTAGATTAATATTATTTAGCAATTTAACCAAGAAAATGAAAAGGTGGCTTTTGGTGGTCTGTCGGCTTCTTTCACTCGTACCTTTTCTGGAAGCGTGTATAAATCCAAACATGGTTCATTGATATTCGTGCACAGCCATTTAGGTTGCAGAGTCCTTAAACGACCTGCAGGTGGACGGGTTTTTAGATCAATAGGGAACAAATAGTCAAGTGAATTGTTTTCTGAAACGTTAAGATGGGACAAATTAATGGGATTTTAGAGAATTGATCATTTTGAAAGAGTGGCAGTCATTATTACAATTTGTTGGGGAAGATTTAGTAACAGAATAATTTTGAAAATTTGGCTTTCACTATTACAATTTGTTGCAGAAGACTTAGTAACATAATGCCCCTGTTTACTTGGGCAATTTGGAAGGCAATAGTCTATAACGAGACTTTTTAAAAACTTTTTCGGCGGATTTTTCTGGTCAAAATCCGGCAGCAATTCATTGGAATCCCAAGTTTGATCGGTAGTTTCTGCACAATCAATGGCTCCCAGGGGTTTTTCAGGGCGCTGAATCCAAATATGCAGTTAAAAAACCATTTTAACTGCTAAAAATCAAGATTTAACCTCATTTCTTTCACCGGATTCCGTCACCGGAATCTCCAAAAAGTCGCATTATAGACAACTCCATTTAGAAGACATCAAATTCCATTTTTTTCAAAAGTCAAAAAAGGGCTACTAAGAGTCTGTAAAAGCACATTTTAAGATCAATTGCGTACCAAAAGTGAAGCCAATTGTTTTTTGTAATTAATTATGTATAAACATTTTGAGTTAATTGTTATTTCTGATTGTGCAAATTAAGGAGAATGTCTTCAAAAAAAATTGATTATTTTGAAAGATTCACTGTTACTATTACAATTACAGCGTGTTCTTGAAGACTTGAACTTAACTTGTTCTAAAAGACTTGAACTCATACACTTGAGTAATTAATTGTTCACTAAACAACTCAAACTAATATTTTCTAATTTTTATAAATATGTTTTTATATTAAATATATACTACATGGTATTATAAATATATTATTAGCACAATTATATAAATTATATAGCTAATAAACACCAATAGATAAGAATCAATAATAAGCTTTGAAATAATTACTATATCATATATCTCACATAATTAAAAATTAAAAAGATGATATAGAAATTATATTATAAATTTATTTTAAATTTTTTGTGATTATTATAAAAAATTATTGCAATGAGTTTAAGATATATATATATACTCCATTTTATTAGGTATTTTTAAATTGTAAAATAATTTTCATTACAATACTATAGGGCCAAATACTATAGCTTACTATTCTTGTGGTGGCAAAGTATTAATGTGTTATACTTTAATTAACTAAATTTGACAAAAAAAATTAAATAAAATTTAAAATAAAAAAAAAATAAAATTATTTTTTTTTAATATTTTAATTTATTTATTTAAAATATAATTGATTAAAGTAGATATTATTGTCAATGATGATAAAAAAAAATAGTTTATTTTTATATATTTTAATTTTATTTAATTAAAATATGATTCATTGAATAAAATATTATTGTGAAATGATGAATAATTATGATGAAGCAAAATATCAAATTCTTCCTTCCATATAACTTCCTTAAACAACACGCTCAAATTACCCCTGGAGGCAGTTGGTTTTGCTCCGTTGTAAATATAAGAGTTGTCTATAATGCGACTTTTTGGAGATTCCGGTGATGGAATCCGTCGGAAGAAATTAAGGTTAAATCCTGATTTTTAGCAGTTAAAATGGTTTTTTAACTGCATATTTGGATTCAGCACTCTGAAAAACCCCTGGGTCCCTTTGATTGTGCAGAAACTAGCTATCAAACTTGTAACCCCTGGGACCCTTTGATTGTGCAGAAACTAGCTATCAAACTTGTGATTCCAATAAATTGCTGCGATATTTTGATAGGAAAACTGGCCGGAAAGGCTTTCAAAACGCCTCATTAAAGACAACTGCGTAAATATATATCTTTCAGAGTAGGCAACTTTCGGTGGCGGTAATGAATGAGTTAGTTTCAAGAATTTAATGCCTAGTCAGTGATTGTGACAATAATTGGAATTGGAATTGTAAGTAGAGGTACTCAATAAATCTCATGCTATCGGGCTATAAATGAACTGGGGGTGTATATGCCTATGGTTCGATTTTACTGAGGTCGTCGTTTATTTATGGCCCGATAGCATAAGAAATATGGCTCGCTGTAAGTAGATGTTGGGAGTCAAATTTTCAATACGCCCCTTTGAATTTTAGCTTGCTCTCCAAGCGGCCTAATTCGCTATTATGTTTAAATTTTTATTTTATAAATATAAAAAATTATTTAAAAGTTATTTAATAATAATTATTATTTATGTGGTAAAGTAGTGGATATTGTAATGGTTTTTATAAGAAATAAAAAAAAAAATTATAGTATAAATATTATACATTGAAATAATTATTTTTTAAAAAAATATTTAATTTATTTATGTTTAATTTGATTGGTTATCACATTGAATATGTTATTGCATTTTGTCTCTATTAATGTGTTTATTACCTTTATTAATTAACTAGAAGTACATAGATTAAGTCAAGGTGTAGGATGGATATTTATGATACAATTTGTTTTGGGAAGGTGATAAAATTATTGCTAATGATTATAAACATTTTATATTCCTATTTATAAAAATGGCTAATATTAATATAATCGAATAAAAAATATATTATTTAAAATTAAAAAAATAAATTTAAACTGATTATTTAATATCACATATGTAATTTAAAAAATTTATTAATGGTCTGTGAGATTTATTTTTATTTGTACATTATATTTTTAAGGGATAGAGGTCACTTAACTTTTCGTCTAAACCTAACCACATATGATAGATTTTACACTACTAATGAATGAATGATATTCAAAAAAATAAGATGTTTGTAATACGAATAAATATAAAATTTCCCATATTCATAAATCAAGATATAATAGAAATTTATCATAAGACCTCTATATTTCTATGTTGCAATACAAATAATGTTAATTTAAGAAATTTAATAACATATTTAATTACAAATTAAAATTAATCTAATTATAACATTTTAAATTTCTAAATCTTTGTATTTTTATTGTTTTCTATTTTAATTTAACTATATTTAAACTAAGCGCTAGGGACTAGCTACTATGTAACCCTTATTTTAATTTTAATTTTTAATTTATTAGTGATATAATTTTAATATTTGATAAAAATTATTATAACAATTTTCCTAAATTTTATATAAAAATTATTGGAAAAAAATGAAAATCTAAATAATAACATTTTCAAGAAAAGAAAATTATACTCATATTTTAATTTTTAAATAACATATGTTATTTTTTTTTATTTTAAACTATCCATTAATTATAATTTTTTTATATTATTATATTAAATTAATATATTGTAACCAGAATTTTTTTAGACTTCATGTTTAACTTCTCATATTATGTGTATTATACATTTCATATATATTTTAAAAATTAATTTAATTTATTTTTAATAAATTGTTTATGGGTATTTTAATTGGTGATTGCCATGTTATAAAGTATTATATAAAGCAAGAAATTCAAGGTTCAAATTTCTATGGTAGAAAAAAAATGATATTATTAATTGGTGAGAGTGATGTTATAAAGTATTATTGTTCTTTTTTACATAAATGATATTATTCTTATGATGATCTATGATCTCTACAAGCAATTAAATGTAATTTATCTATAGGCAAAATATTAAAGGTTATAATATTTTAATTTAAAAAGAACACTTATGCTAATTTTTTGTATGAAAACAATTATTTGAGGGAAATGGCTTTGCACATATCTCAAAATGGACATTTGTTGCAAGGTTAATTCAAGCTACAACATCTAGAACATAATAAATGGAGGGTGGAAGGTTAATAATTGACTTAAAAATAGCTGTAAATTATCCTCCTCTTAGAATTAAGTATTTCCTTATTGAGAACACAACTATGACTATGCACTTAATGTATAAGAACATGATAAACAACATGGAAGATAAAAGGCTTCATAAGATTTCTCTGAAACTCGAGGGAAAATCACTTGTGGCTTAAGCAAAGGCTAAATCATTATAGGTAGAAGATGTCACTTTGCATAATAATGATAATATTAAAAGTATTATTAGATATAGATTTAAAAAGAAATTGTGGTGGGATAAAGAATTAAAGTCTAAAAGAAAACTAACATACTACAAGGAGCTGATCAACCCTAATATTATATATCAACATTGATAAAATAAAAATAAAAAACTCTCACATAATCTCCATAGTAAACAAAGTGTTGAATAATTCCTAAAATCACCCTTAAATAAGAAGAAGAAATAAATGACTTTCACCATTGTATTATGTACTTTATAGACACATAAGACAATATTTTAAATTACAATTGGAGATAAAATTTAGTTTTGTATATGGAATTAAGGTTATTTATGATTAGAAAACACAAAACCCATCAACAATAACTAGTAGGGATATTGCTTTTCTTAAAAATATTAAATTATATCATGATCAAATCAGTTTATAAAATTTAAATAATTATAATATTGATTAATAGTTGTAATAATATATCATGTTAACAAGGATGATAATGATCATGGTTAACTTTTGCTTAGGTTTAGTTTAGTTTATTTGCTTTGTAAAGAAATTATTCTGTTTTTTCTAAATTATATTTCTATATTTAAAAAATCATGTTCCTCGATCATCTTGAATTCATGAGAAAAAATAAATTAGAAAGGTCGAAACTATAATCTCTAGATAATGCAATCTTGAACTATCACTCTATTGATCTTGCAAAAATACATGAAACACCATCATAGAAAAAGTTGTGGAAAGATAAAAGGCTCACATTGTAGATATAATTTGCCAATGCCACCTTAGGCTTCCCTGATCCATATCTTATGTTAATTTTCCAATGCCACCTTAGGCTTTTGTGATCCATATCTCATGTGGTTTGAAATATTTTTAGAGAAATCACATTAGAGATAATTTATGGAGAACCATCCAGTGTGGTTCATCGTCAGGAGAAGATGGAGAATCAAGTCATGATAGGAGATTAAATAGAAAGACCAATGTAGAGATCCTTGATGTTTTTAATGGTTTATCACAACCCTTAAAAATATTAAGGATCTCTACATTGGTCTTTCTATTTAATTTGGTGTCGTGATCTGATTCTCCATCTTGTTATGACGATGAATCACATGGATGGTTTCAAACTGTTGATAAATTATCTCTAATGTAATTTCTCCTTAACGTTTTTGAAACAAACAAATAATTTTGAACAACTTTTGGATGAATTATATTTAACCTAAACTAATTACATCATAGAAATACAAAGTAAATTGCTAGCAAGATTAAACTAAACGACACCCTAGCTATGTGGTTTTTTTAATATCAAAAGCTCAAAAAAATCATAATTAATTTCATATGGCATTTTTTTAAGTAATCAATTTAACTAAAATGATATAAAGGAGATAACTACTTTTGAGATAAATCTCAACCTTTGATTTGTAAATACTACTAGGAATATTCCAAAATATTATATGGAGATTAAATCTCTACCATCCACCCAAAAATAATCGATATTTAAATTAAATTTCTAGAAACATATTCTAAAATATATTAAATATAATATATATATATATATATATATATAATATATAATATTATATAATATATATATATATATATAATTTTATTTTTTATTGGAATAGATGCACAGAAACCCAAAGTAGTTCCTACATTTTGTGAATAGTAAATTGGGTAAATTGTTGGCTCGAATTATAGAGTTGTGCCCCAAAGAAAAAAAAAAAAAAAAAAAAAATCTAATCCTTAATCACTAACAACTAGAAAAAATTCAAAGAAATCCATGTCTAGTTCTAAATTAATTGAACTAACTCTTAAAACATGTTTTTATTTTTATTTTGATTATAAAAATAATTGAAATAATTTTAAATTATTATAAATTTTTTATTTTATTTTTTTAATTGATAAACTATTATATTTAAAAAAAAATTCAACTCTTTTAAGTGAAATTCTCATACATATATATATATATATAATAACATTCATATCAAAGAAAATAATTTTAAGTAGTTCTTATTACAAAGATAAAAATAAGGGAGTGTTCGATGCATGCTCGATGGAGGAGAGGACAATAGAAAGATATGGTAATTATGACATTTAAATAGGGTACCACCCACCTCCCCCCACATGCTCATGGCAATGGGTGCAGTGGCCTCCCACATGCTATCTGATAGAGCAGATGGGAGAAGTGGCATGCATGGCTAGGACAGAGAAGGAGGTGAGGCAGCTAAGGCAGGATGGGTGTTGCAATAAAGCAAGTTTGAATGGGAATATGAAGGAATTCGGGATAGAGAGAAGAGTATTGTTGATATTGTGGGTGGATAGAGGAGTGAGGTCGCAAGTGAGTGGAGCTACCAACAATGGTTTTAACGAAGCGTTCCTGGGCAAGGAATAGAGGAGAGATCGCCTGACCTGCACATGGAAGAAGATGCGGCAGAAAGTGGAGGGAGTCCACTCAAGCTACAGAACCAAACACGTCGGAACCTAGACGTAGGAGAAAGCTTGTAGAATGCCTCATCAGTGAAGCGGCGACAACCTATAGGGAAGCAACAAATGCAGGCATCCATAAGCTTCTGGACGAGTGGGAAGGGAAGATAAAACAAGAGGATGAATCCGATGAGGAGATGGAGAATTGACGAGCAATAATCCTGGATCCGAAGAATACCAGGGGTAGACTCACTCAACTAAAAT
Source organism: Pinus taeda (assembly GCA_000404065.3). Classification (NCBI taxonomy): domain Eukaryota; kingdom Viridiplantae; phylum Streptophyta; class Pinopsida; order Pinales; family Pinaceae; genus Pinus; species Pinus taeda. The sequence continues at coordinate 57,781 of APFE030118016.1, forward strand.
AGACTCTCTATCTATACTGGCTCATGAAGAGCCTTATGGGGAAGGCAATGGAACAAATCTTAGTGGGGATGGCTATGACTCTCCATGACATGCCCAATTACAAAAAAGGCTTATAGACAATCCAATTCCAGTTGCATAAGCAGGACATTCGCCTTGACATAATCTAAAGGCACATCCCTTGCATTATTGGGCTAGTTGATATGCCTGGTGACTCAGCTAATGATCCGGCTCCAGTTGAGTCTACCTCGGATGGATAGCAGGACCAATTAGTTTCTTGGGTGTTTTTTTGTTTCTTGTGGGTAGCATTTACTTTTAAAGATGCATGTTTCTGAAAGATAGACATATAGACTCTTATCATGATATTGATACATATATGGCTTGGTTAGAACGACTGATACTATATTGTTTTTGGATGGCTCATAACGAGGATAGGTGGCCAAGAGACTTGGTTTCCCACTGGGCAAGTTGGGGCCACCTATCTCATATATGTGGTGTAAACTTGTTTTTTGTAAATAGAAAAAGAAGCTCATGCCAAGCTTAACAAACAAAAAAAGGGAATGTTAGGAGGATCATATTTGGAAGGGACAATAAAGTTTAGTGAGATTTAATTATCACTTTAGATTTAGAAGATTTATAATTAGTGTAAATAAAGTAAATTAATATTATAAATATATTTATAAAAATAACATAAAAAAAAATTATGATTATTATGTTATGAAGTATGATGTAAATTTTGAGATTTAAAGTTCAAATTTTTGTGAGTCAAACTAACAGAAAGAGATACATATTTATAAAATTAAGTATAACTTTATAACTTTATAGTTTACATTAAAAAATAATCATAACACTTTATATCAATTACAAGATATTTATAAAACTAAATTATGGACATTTTAATAATTAAATTTTATTTAAAAATATAAATATAGTTGATAGTGTAAAAATTAGTAAAATCTATGTCTTTTAGAGTGTAAAAACTGTGTGAATGAGGTTAATCTAATTCAATATTTCGAGTGGATACTCCACCCATCACGGGACTTGAGAAATGAATGAATGATCACAAACATATATAATATGGAGTAGGCTTTCGGTGGTAATTCTACTCAGAGGTTGATTTATGTTCATTCTGCTTGTTATCATGCCAATTTGCTTGGTTGCTCTCTCAGTGTGGTTTAAATGAATGTTTCCTTGTTTAAGATTTATTGTTATTAGGCTCATTTCTGAGTTTATGGTTAAGGGGGTTTCCTAGTAGGGTTTTAGGAAGTCCAGGCAAGATTCCAAAATCGTAAAAGTATGACCATGCTTGGAAAATCTATCCAGGTCAACATTCAAATTTCCATGCCTAAACCGTAGCTTCAATGACCCTATCCTTTGCTTGTACCTTAGTATAGTAGCATCTCCACTCTCTTAAATCTTCCCCTACATTGTTTGAAATTTTACACAGATTTTTAATTATTTTGTTTCCTTTTTGAGGTATATTCTCAATGCAGTGAAGAAACAACATTGTATGTCGTCATTAGTCACCTTGCCTTGGCTAAATTTTCTTAAAGGAAGCGTCTACATAGTTTATGTTTTAAACGGTATTTCCACGATAGTCCTTACTAGTACTGATAAAGTTAAAAAGGATTCCATTTATGCAAAATAGTCTATTGTTCGATTCTTCTGCGTTTTGGAACTAGAAAGGTTATGTTTATGCAATTAAGATTTTCTCCAGTTTACAGGAAAAAAAAAAAACTTGAAGATTATGATTATTCACTTAAGATTTTCCACTAACTCACAGGGAAATAAATATACTTGACTTAGACAGTAGTAGCTTGCTAAAAATTTTGGAAGTTATTCACTTTCTTTAGGTTCACCTATTAATAGTATTTAGAAAAGTAAAAGCAACTAAGACCTACTACTAATTTTTCACATTCATTGTAGCCTTAGGTAACTTAGCTTGGTAGACCATAAAAATTCCAAAAGGTACCTCATACCTGAGTTTTCTTTTAAGTGAGAAACTCCAATGGTAGAGGACACCTCTCGCTCTGTGGCTAGTCAACCTCCCGCTCGTGAGATTGTCTTTCGAGACCAAATCTCCCCATAGCTTGTTCACAAGACCTTCAGTCTTCTATCAATTGCTTGCGTATAACACTCTTGCTATCTGGTCATCACCAGACGTAGCAAGTTTTCCCCCTTTTATTTTTCATGCTTGTCCCTACAGTGCAGTGTTTTCCTTCCCCCTGCTTGTTTTCTCTAGAAGCCTTGCACAGTTAGGGAAGTAGTTAGGGTTTCCAACAACTGTTTCTTTTTCTTTTAACTTACTTCCTCTTGAAGATACAAGATTTTCTGATACTAAAATCATTCCACATTTTCAATAAATAAAAATATTATTTAATTCAAACAGATAATACACCGAATTATTCAGTCTGTTCTTACTACGGTAAATAAAATATTTACAGCTTTCTCAGGACATTACATCTCCCTCTCATGAAATAAAACATTGTCCCGATGTTTTCCAGCTACAAACAATCATGGATAAGCTTCTCTAATGAGTTGTTCATCCTCCCAAGTGGCCTCCTCTGGCCCAAAGTGCTGCAATTGCATTTTAGCCTAGGTGATGGCTCGTTTCCACAGTGTGACTTCTCTCCGATCTAGTATAGTCAGCTGCTCGACCAAAATTTCTCCTTTTGGCTTGACCTGAATGTCTTGCCAACTGATTACATGGTTAGAGTCATAGACATATTTTTTTAGCACAGACACGTGGAAGACATTGTGGACCCGAATATGACTTGGCAGAGCAAGCTAGTATGCCACTGGACCAACTCTAGCTAACATCTAAAAAGGTCCGCAAAATCGGGGTGCCAGCTTGGTGCTCCCACTCCATTGTAGTGTGCTTTTTCTGGCTCGAATCCTCACATACACATGGTCTCCTACATCGTACTCCTTAAAGCTTCTCTGTCGGTCGGTGAAATTATTTTGCCTATCCTGGGCTGCCTTTAAATTGGATCGTACCTTCTTGACCATTTCCTCCATTTCTTTAAGCATTTCAGGGCCTAGCCTCAACTTGTCCTCTGGTCCCCCCTAGCCTGAGGGTGTGCAGCATTTCCGTTCATACAACACTTTAAACAGACTCATCTACAGGGACGTATGGTAGCCATTATTGTATGTGAATTCGACCAAATGCAGGTAATCTTCCCACCTGGATGGTTGCTGCATTACATATGACCTTAGCATATCTTCTGCAACCTGATTCACCTGTTCCATTTCTCCATCGATCTCAGGATGATAGGCAGTACTGAAGTTTAATTGAGTCCCCAATTCACCAAAAAAAGTTCTCCAAAATACTGACGTAAATTTTACGTCACGGTTAGGGATTATAGTCTTTGGTAACCCATGCAGCTTAAAAATATTTTGCATAAAGATGTGGGCAATCTGCACTGCTTTATAGGTAGATTGTATTGGTATAAAATGAGTTGATTTGCTTAACTTGTCCACCACCACCATGATGGAATTGTTGTTTCTTTTTGACTTGGGTAATCTTATTATGAAGTCCATAGAGATGGTTTCCCATTTCCACACTGGTATTGGGAGCACGTGTAATAACCTAGCAGGGTGCTAGTGTTCAACTTTAACTTGTTGGCATTCCAGACAGCGTGTCAAATATTCTGCTACATCTTTCTTCATTCCCAGCCAATAATAATCCTTCTGAAGTGCTGTAATCATCTTTTGATACCCCGGGTGCCCAACATAATGAATCTTATGGAATTCATCTAAAATCAAACTTTTAATGTTATTTTGGTTGGGTACATACAACCTCCTTTTATATTTCAGTATGCTAGCACCATCCATAGCATATCCTTGTTGATTTTATTTCCTAGTAGAAATCTAAACTTGCTGTCCTATTTGTTGATATCTTTCATCTTGCTTTGCTGCTTTTTTAATCATCTCGTCGAAGGTACTTCACCCCTCGCTGCAAGAAATTTCATAGAGACATTGTACTTTTCGACTTAAATCATTTGCCACCTGATTCTCTTTCCCTTTCAAATGCTTAATCTCGAAGTCAAAACCACTTAAGAAATCTACCCACCTTGCCTGACTAGCATTTAAGGTAGGTTGATTAAAATAATTAGTCAAACTGTGATGGTCTATTAGTAATAGAAACTTTTTACCCATTAGATAATGGCACCACATCTTTAAGGTGTGAATAATAGCTGCCAGCTCCAGATCGTAGGTGGAATATTTCTGCTCATGCTCTTTCAATTTTCTAGACTCATAGGTGATTACCTTTCTTTCTTGCATTATCGCACCTCCTACCCCTTCCTTACTCGCATCTGTGCACACCACATAGTCCTTACCTAGATCAGCTATGCTTAGAATAGGTGTGGTGGTGAGGAGATGCTTGAGTTTCTCAAAACCCTTTTGGCATTCTGCGGTCCATTTGAAGTTTTCCCCTTCTTCTGCAAGGAAGTAATAAGGTAAGCTACTCTCAAAAATCCTTCCACAAACTATCTGTAGTAACTTGCTAGTCCCATGAAAGATCTTATGTCTGCCACGTCCTTTGGCACTAGCCATTCCATTATGGTTCTTATCTTTTCGAGATCCACAATGATCCCCTCTTTAGTGATTATATGTGTCAAGTACTGAATTTGTTCCTTAAAGAAGTCACAGTTGCTGTATTTGGCATATAATTGGTGCTCTTGGAGAGTTTACAACACCAATTTGAGGTGCTCCTTATGTTCCTCCATATTTCGGGAATATATCAGTATATCGTCAATAAAAATTAACACAAACTTGTCTAAATACTGATGAAATATGATTTTCATTAAACACATAAAGGTTGCGGGGGCATTGGTTAACCCAAAGGGTAACACCACAAACTCATAGTGTCCATATTGTGTTCTAAAAGTAGTTTTGGCTATGTCCTCCTCTTTAATTCTGATTTGGTGGTATCCTGATCCTAAGTCAATTTTTGAGAATATGTTTCCCCTTTCACCTAATCAAACAGTTCATCAATACGGGGTAAAGGGTATTTATTCTTAATTGTTAATTTATTCAACTCATGATAGTCCATACACATACGAAGGGTTCCATCCTTGTTTTTAATGAACAACACCAGGGCTCCCCAAGGTGACACAGTGGGGCGGATGTAATTCTTGTCCAACAGCTCCTGCAAGTGCATTTTCAATTCTGTTAATTTTGGTGTGCTCATACAATAAGGAACCTGGGATACTGAGGCTGCCCCTCGCACCAATTCGATAATGAAATCTATGTCTCTTTTGAGTGGCACTCCTGGTATCTCCTCCGGAAACACATCTACAAAATCTGGTATCACTGGAATACTTTCCAATGTGGCAGTCTTGTCTTCTCAGTTGGCATAACCCACTTGGATGGCATAAATTTGACATCCTTTCCTAATACATTTTGCCAACTAAGAAGCAGTCATTGGCCGAATCTACACTGGCCTCTTAATACCTTGCATCTCATGCTTTTCTCCGAGCTCATCCTTGTAGCAGATAGTTTTTGTTTTACAGTTTATAATGGACCAACGATTTTCCAACCAGTCCATACCTATCAACACATCATATGAACCAAGGGGAAGTATGTTTAAATTTGCCAACACCGGCTGACCTACTATCTTCAAGGGACAGTTATTGACCTTTGTCGTCACCCATCTCTTTGCCGATGTAGCTAGCTATACGAGCCAAGGGTCTTTCAAATTAGCAGTTTGTAACTTACATTGTTCCACAATTTTAGGACTAACATAGCTTAAGGTAGCTCTAGGATCAATTAAAATAGTTACAGTATAATAAAAAATATTACCTTCAAACTCCACCATGGTCGGCTGATATTATGCTTGTTGATCTTCTAGAGCGGCAATAATTTTTGGTAAACTCATCCCACATCACCAACTATAGATGGTTCATGAATCTGTGAAACCTATTCAGTACCCTTTCAATGGGGACAATTTTTAACATAATGAGGCCCTCCACATCCCCAACATTGAATGGAGGCCTTGGTGTCCCTTCATTGTCAAGTTTTCTAGATTGCTCGCTCATTCTGGATTCAGTGGTTTGTTTTAATCTCGGCAGGTTCTTTTGCGGATTTTTGTTGTTTTTCCCTTTGGAAAATCCTTTATTAATACTACCACAATTTCCTTTACTGTTCTGAGCCATCTTATTACCTCTCTTATCAACACACCTCTTTCCTAGAATTTCTCCCTTCTGTTTACTCTGATGATAACATATTTTGGCCTTCTGTATCACCTCATCCATCGTTTTTGGGTTATCAAACTCAATTCTTTCCCTCATCGCCAAGGGTAAACTATTGAGCAACCATTGTACCTTAGATTTCTCCTCTCATATGTAGGGTACATAACGAAGTAATGGGGTAAATTGAGTGATAAACTCATCCGTTGTTTGCTGTCAAAGTCACAAATCATGGAATTCCCTTGCCTTCTCATCGTAAAACCATTCAGTCAAGTACCTTTCCATGAAATATTTTTGAAATTTTTTCCAAGTTATATTTTGCTCACTTAACCCTCATACAATCTTGACCTCTTCCCACCACAGGGTGGCCTTCCCTTGTAAGTGGAAAATGGCCAGTCGCGCCTTGAGGTTGTGATCATATTCGTATAATTGAAAATATTTGTTCATGTTAATCAGCCACGCCTCGGTTGCCTCCTCCAACTCTCCATCAAAGTGTGGCAGTTTTATTTTACGGAAATCCCCTTACAATTCTATCTGCTTCCTTTTTGATGTTTGGTGTTCGGAGACATTATCCGACTTTTCTTCTCAATACTCTTCCCTTCCTTCTGTCTCCTCCTAATCTATATGGTAGCCTTGTTACTCTGACACTCGTTGCTGCTCAGAGCTAGGGTTCTGCAACCACTGATTCTACTTGTGAGATAGGCTTTTCATGATCTTTTCCTACTCCATAGTTAATCTCGCATTGTCTTCCCGCAAGTGGGCCATTTCATTCTTTAATTCTTGTACTATCTCTAATATCACAAGATTAGTATTATGGGCCTCGTCTCCTAACTGTACCCATATCTCAGGTTTAGTTTCTAGGCCTGTTGCAGGTCCCAGACCTGCCACAAGCCTGTGTGGAACACTATCCGTTCCCCTCATACTCTACTGTCATCTATTTCCTAAGCTTAACAGAGGGATAGAAACACAAAAGGTTAACACAATAACTGTTTTTTTTTAAATAAAAATAAAATAGCACATGATCTATTGTATTACCAATTCACAAATTTGTTAGAGGCCACAGTTCTGTAGCTTGGATTTGACACCACTTCTAACCACTCCAACATTTATCAATACGAATATTGCAAGTGAAAATTTTGTTTTATTACTTATCCATATTATTGTATTCCTGGATCATAGTTGACATAGGACTATACAAACATTTATGTGATTAGGTACGTTCGTAACTCATTATCTGCTCTCTAATTTTGGGTTGGGTATCAATACTTATTGTTGGTTTATAGTTTAATATTATCATGGGTTAGATTACTTGTTTTTGTGCCACGTGGATCTCAACTGTCCCACCATAGTACGCGCTCATGTGTTCAACTACGTAGTTTCTAGTTTGTTCCTTTGCTTTGGTTTTGGATATTCTGCCTAGTCATTAATCTCCCCTGCTCTGCCCTGTACGTGGCACGGGCAGGCCATCCTCCCATGTCTTCTCAACTCGATACTCCTGCTACATTAACGGTGTAGAGCTTGTTCCTTGATCCTACGGTTGGACAAGGTCTGGGTTTTCTCACTTTTCCAGTTTACGAAGAGGATGGTCTCATTCCTCTATATCCACTTCCAGAGTCTACTCTAGTTCACTTCTCCTCCTACAAACGTTGTCAGCCCATCGAACCAGAGTTATGCTACTGCCAGAGAATGCAGATTCACCTCCAGGCAAGTTTTCATTGGGTATGTTTTCATTTAATAAGCTCTCTCTTGGCTTAATTTTTATTTGCAGTCGATGGTTAAATCAAATCTCTGTTGCCATGCTATTAATCAGCTTGTGGTTGATTTTTCTTGTAGGAACCTCGTCTCCCAGCTCGGGATGGAGAGATGTAGCTCAGGCATGTAACATCGAGAATCTTCGGGTAAGATATACCTTCACAACAGTGTTTTTCTCAATGGAAAATACTATCTCTGGGTTGCTTGGTCGTTGTCTCAGCTCTTAAAGTTCTTATTTTCTTCTTGTTGACAGATAGACAAATAGTCATTGCTTGGTGATATGTTTTAGTCTTAAGTTTGTCGCAATATTCCTTCTCTGTTATGAGATATCTGTGCGCATTTTCCTCATTATGAATGAGGGTTTTTCCACTGCTTGTGAGCCCTATGAATGTTGGTTGCACTCGCATAGTTTATTCTTTTTTAATTGCTATGTAATATTAATGGGACGTACATTTCCCAATCTCGTAGCCGGCTATATTACTGAATGTAAGGGACTTATTGACCTCCAGGCTATATGCCCATGTCTGAATTATCATTTTCGTTTGTTTCTTTTTCCTATTATGCAATGAGTTTATCAACCTCTCGAGTTTTATGCCGGGGTCTGGATTATCAATTTTCATTTCCAATTTTATGTAGAATACTTATGAGGTTCATGAATTTAAACAAAATATCGAATATGTTTTTATGAGTTCTATTCACGATGAGGTTCCTTGAACCCTCACATCAATTTCCCTAAGGGTTTCAATACCAAACTATCTGGGTAGGCTTTCGGTGGTAATTCTACTCAGAGATTGATTTATGTTCATTATGTTTGCTACCGTGTCAATTTGCTTGGTAGCTCTCTCAGCGTGGTTCAAATGAATATTTCCTCGCTTAAGATTTATTGTTATTAGGCTCATTTCTGAGTTTATGGTTAAGGGGGTTTCCTAGTAGGGTTTTAGGAATTCTAGGTGAGATTCCAGAATGGTAAAAGTCTGACCATGCTTGGAAAATCTATCCAGGTCAACATTCAGATTTCCATGCCTAAACCCTATCCTCAACAACCCTATCCTTTGCTTGTATCTTAGTATAGTGGCATCCCCACTCTCTTAAATCTTCCCCTACATTGTTTGAAATTTTACTTAGATTTTTAATTCTTTTGTTTCCTTTTTGAGGTATATTCTCATTATAGCGAAGCAACAATGCTATATGCTGTCATTAGTCATCTTGTCTCTGCTAAACTTGCTTAAAGGAAATATTTGTATAGTTTATGTTTTGAATGGTATTTCCATGATAGTCCTTACCAGTACCGATAAAGTTCAAAAGGATTCCATTTATGCAAATAGTCTATTGTTCGATTCTTCTATGTTTTGGAATTGGAAAGGTTATGTTTATGAAATTAAGATTTTCTCCAATTTACAGGAAAATAAATATACTTGAAGATTATGATTATGCACTTAAGAGTTTCCACTAACTCACAGGGAAATAAATATACTTGACTTAGACAGTAGAAACTTGCTAATTTTTTTGGTAGTTATTCACTTTCTTTAGGTTCACCTGTTATCAGTATTTAGAATAGTAAAAGCAACTAAGACCTACTACTAATTTTTCACATTCACCGTAGCCTCAAGTAACTCGGCTTGGTAGACCATAAAAATTCCAGAAGGTACCTCATACCTGAGTTTTCTTTTAAGTGAGGAACTCCAATGGTAGAGGACACCTTTGGTTCTATGGCTAGTCAACCTCCCATCTGTGAGATTTTCTTTCGAGACCAAATCTCCCCCCTAGCTTGTTCACAAGACCTTCAGTCTTCTATCAATTGCTTGTGCAGAGTGCTCTTGCTATCTAGTCATCACCAGACGTAGCAAGTTTTCCCCCTTTTCTCTTTCCTGCTTGTCCCTATGGTGCAATTTTTTCCTTCTCCCTTCTTCTTCTCTCTAGAAGCCTTGCATAGTTAGGGAAGTAGTTAGGGTTCCCAACAGGGTTATGACCTCGGGAAGTTGGCTACCCAACTAACCCCAACGGGGCCCACAAACTCTTGGCATTATATCTCTTGGGGTTAGGGTTTTGGTTGTTTAGGGTTTTCTCATGTTTTCCAATAATAAATAGACCCTTGAGTCTCATTGTAACAAAGTTAAGAGGCATGTATCCACCACATCTCTTCTCAGATATAAGCTACCATCACCCGATCTAGTCTTATTTCCATTATAATTGCAAGATATATCAATATTCGATATTAATGAAACAAAGTGTTATTTTTGATACATCATTGTGTTTATGGATATATCTGTAATTTGGTCTGTTCCTGTTTAAATTCATATTAGTGGTATCAGAGCGGTCTACTTGTTCTCTGTTTTTATTTTCATGTCCCCAACAAGGTCAAGATATAAGGAGTCATGGCTTGAATTGGTCAAACCGTTGTAAGACCAGCCTAGCAAATCTCGATGACCTCCCATGAAAAAAGAAAAGAAAGATAAGGGGGCACGATATCCTATCAAAATCTTGCTCGAAGAAGCCCTCAAGTGACAAAGGAATGTGATGATGGATAAATTTTCCCAGACCCTTCAGTGGCTACCCAGGGGTGACACATCTACTTCCAACAGCTACTATGGAAGCGCCACACCCTTTAAGGCACAAGTTAACTATGACATTCCCATATTTGAGGATCAGATATATGCACACGTCGTAGATAAATGTTTAAATTTGCTAGAAGGATATTTTTCCTTAACGTTTTTTCCTTCTGGGAAAAGATTACTTTCGCTTTTCTCAAAGCTGACCCACATGTCAAGGACTGGTGGGAAACCTACTGCGAGCAGAAGGATGAAAGTACACCCTCACTATTTTTGGTCGCACCCACTTGGGATTTGTTATGGGGTGCTATCAAGGAGAAGTACTACCCTATCGGGAGCTATGAGGATAAATAGATAAAGTGGACCACATTGTGACAGGGAAGGGACCAAGATGTGTCGGAGTTTACCAATGTTTTTCATACCCTTTGCACGAATTTGGGTATCAAGGATTCTGAGAAACATTTGGTACTCAAGTACCGGGCTGCCTACATAGGTACATCTAGAATGAGATGAAGTTCCTGTACATATCTTTTCTTGCCACGATGTACTGATACACTGTCAAGATTGAGCAGAAGCTTAAATAGAAAAAGTGATACTTTGGATCTATGAATCCGAAGCAAGGGAAAGGCGCCCCCAATCCACAGAGAAAAAGGCAAAGCCAAGGCATGGCAACCTAGGATAACCTGCCAAAGCCGCAAGCAAAGAATAACACCACAAAGACAAATAAGGACATGGGAAAGTGATGTGAGTTCCACAAGAGATCCACTCACAACACAAGTGAGTGTCAGGCCAAGTAGTCATTGGTTGTTGAACTGAAGGCTTCTGAGTTCGACACATGTTCTGACTCTAAGTCAGAAATCAATATGGGAAATGAAAAAGGGAAGCAGATCATTGACGTTGAGCCCAGTGCCACTGTGGCCACCACAAAGATCTAGAATATTGAACCTGAAGATCTAAAAGAGGGGGAGCGCCTATTCAAGTCACATATGTGGGTGAAGGGTACTCCACTGCAGTTCATTGTCGATAGCGGGAGCCAAAAGAACCTCATTTCAGTAGAGGTCGTGAAGTGACTGGGCCTATCAACTACAACACATCCACAACTGTACACCATCGAGTGGGTTCACCAAGGACAAGATCTCTACATTAGCCAACAGTGTCGCCTTCCGTACAACATAAATCCCTTCATGGATGAGGTACTGTGTGATGTTGGTCCTCTTGAATTTTGTGATGTATTATTAGTATAACCATACTTATGGAAGTGACATGTTGTATATGAATCTATACCTCACTATGTTATTATTTCTTTGGGTACTAAGTTATACACAATAGTAGAGGTAGCCCCACCTACCGCCATCTCTTTGATCTCTACTAAGCAATGCAGTAAGGTCATCTCCTAGACTAAGAATTTTTTTTCTTTCTGATTCACTCTCAGAGTAAGGCGAAGGTCGTAGGAACGTCCATGGACCCCTGGAAGGGTTCTTCCATGCAGCAAAAGTAGGTGGATGCAATAATGGAAGAATACAAGGACATCTTCTCCTCACCCACATGGGTACCCTTGCATTGTCAGGTCAAGCATTTAATCGATCTGACTCTTCAAGCACCTCTACACAATGGTCCAATATATCATCGTTCCATTATGGAAAATGAAGAGATCAAGCGGAAAATCCAGGAGTTGCTACAAAAAGGGCACATCGGACGAGGTTCCATGACTTGTGGGAGCCTCATTGTATTGGTATAGAATAAGGATGGAACTTGGAGGCTTTGCATTGGTTATGAGGCTTTAAACAAAATCACTATGAGGAACAGGTATCCAATCCCATGGATCGATGACCTACTGGACCAACTCAAGGGTGCCAACCATTTCAACAAGATTAATCTGAAGTCTGGTTATCACTAGGTTCCAATAGAGCCCACAGATGTATGGAAGACTTTCTTTAAATCCAAGGAAGGCCTTTTTTAATGGTTGGTTATGTCCTTCGGGTTGAAAAGTTCCCCCACTAATTTTATGAGGCGAGGAAGAGCACGTTTGACGTGAGAGCAAGTTTTCTGATGGCTGCTCTATGGACCTATTCGAAGAGCTAGAGGAGGTGGAGAACTAAACATTAGGAGGAAAATTGATCTCAATGTCTCATAAGAGGCATCAAAGCATGGTTTAGATCTAAATGGTATACACATTGGAGTCGGTGATAGGACACCCAGCACTAGAGGGAGCCAACTCCTCATCTAAAAGATGCCTAGCCAATAAGTTTCAAAAAACCTAGAGTGCGTCCTCAATTCTTCATCTCTCAGCTACTTCTAAGATTGCTACATTAGACTTGATATGCTCAGGGATGTTATGGTCAAAGAGGATCATGTGGTCACCACACCTTGGAGAGCTAGGAGGGTGACCTCTCCCCTTACCACCACATCGAACACGTCCTCATTCCCTCACCATGGAAGCATGTTGGAGAATTGAGAGGGTGTGGATGCAGAGGGAGGGATCACTATATTAAACGTTTAATCTATTCACATAATGACGAGCAGGTGGAGTGATGTCGCATGGCTACTAGATGTTAATGGTGGTCATGTCGACAATAAATTTTTTAGTGAGATGTAGTTGGCGGTTGAGCACCTAAATCAAGGTTTAATTTCTTTTATCATTATTCTAAAAATATAATGAATTATCATGTCATTATAATATATCATTATTACTTAATTATTTTCTTTCAACTCTTACATTTGTCCCTTTCATTTTTAACTTTATTTTTAAAATTTACTTTAATTATTTCTTTTTTATTACTTATTTACTCTTTTTCTTTCCCTCTCCCATCTTAATTATTTTCATCCTCATGATGTATCTTAGTTTGGACTCAAAACATCGATCGCAAATGAAGCAAATTCTTCAAATTTTAATAACCACCGAAACTCGCAAACGATAATATTAAATGATTAACTAAAACCATAAAGTAAATGATTTGGTTATACTTAAAACTAATTTATTATTATTAAAATAATCTTTAACTTTATTAGTGATGCTATTGAACAAATTGAAAAAAGTGCATGAGACTAGTATCGACTAGAGCTTTCCACGTGGTTCTGGTCTCTAAATTGCTTTCAGGTTTCTTTCACATAGCCTTCCGTGATTAGATCTGCAAGAGGGGTTTATGTGTTCCTTTGGTCAAAATTGTTTTCCGAGTTCATAAAGATTTTGGATCTACTTGTATTCCTTTTCAATCTCTTCGTTTTCACATTCTCAGAAAGTTTCGAAAAGAGAAAGTCTCGAAAAGAGTAAGGTTTTTGAAGTAATACATTCCAACAAAAGATTTACACTGTGAAAGTTGATTTTTAGAATAAGATAAGTAAAAATGATAACAAAAGATTTACACTTTGAAAGTTGATTTTTTAAAATTAAAAAAAATAAATAAAGGTTAGTAAATCTAAATGAATAACTAATTTCTAAAATCAATGCACATGTCAACCATATTCTAGAATTCAATATAAACCCATTATCTTTGAAAAAACTTTATCAATGTAATTATGTCATGTAGAGAATTTAAAAACGTTAAATTTTAAAGAATCAGGCTGGTTAAATTGATTTAAAAACCGTTTGATCTTTGAAAAAACTATAACTATGTCAAGTATAGAATTTCAGCAAAAATAACTTCTAAGAAAATTATGATTTTTTTATGTCAATGCTAATGACATCTAGTAACCATGTTTTGGTATTAATTTAAGGGTAGGTACAGAAATATTTTATAGGTTTGTAATGTAAACATTTAAATTTCTAATTTCCAAGTTAGTTACATCACTATGTCACCACCACCAGGGCCTCAAGCCTTGAGGCCTGACTTGAGCACCTGCCTTGACATTCATTGTTATAGCTTCAGAGAATTCATTGTTATATGTCTCATCTCATCTCGAGATTCACTACATTCATTGTTATTATACCTTTTGGACCCCTCGGCTTCACTTGTTGTTATTCTGGTTGTCCATCGATGTGGGTCAAATAAATTCAATGCTGGCTGGTCATGTCAAGGGTGAGTGGATTTACAGGTACGACGGAATCACTAAATATGGGATTGGCAAAATTAGTAAATAATGTTATCTATTCAGCATTATTCCAATAACAAATAAGCGAGGACAACATATATATAATAATAATAGAAGATTCTATGCGGTTTTTAACATATTCTATGTGATTTGTAACATATTCTATTCTATGACTCACAGAGCTTACTGCTATGGTACAATGGTACCTACCTCTAATGGATGTCATTAAGATCATTACCAAAAATGCACCTTAAGATCTTAAACATACACATTTTGATTCACGCTTTTAACGACAACCAATGAAGGTAAGTGGCTCGATTGTAACTGATTTCCCACCGTGTTATGTCTTCAAAACAAGCCGCGTGATTTTTGTAAATGTGTTAGAAAACCTGCACAGATGAATCTAGCTAGCAAAGGCTGAACACACAGCTTTGCAAAGCAAAAACATTAAAGGAAAATCGAAAGAAGAAAAGAATGATTCATTAGAAAATATGTTACATGCCATTATATAGCATTACAGGGTGAAGATCCCAAGGAAAGAACTATAGTGATCAAGACCAAGAATCAACACTACAACAAGTCGCGGATAAACTAGTCAGGTTGTGGAGTGAAAGAAGGAGCCAAAATCAAGGAGAAGTCATGGCAAAAGATCTTGCATGCAATCCCATGCTCTAACTAAGAGTCCGCATGTATCTGTAGTTGCATGCTCTAACTGAGAGTCTGCATGTAGGTGTAGTAGTTCCAACACCCCCCCTGAACACCACTATGGGGAAAAATAGAAAATGGGCCCCGACAACTAAGGCCAAAGGTCACCCTAAATACAATGCAACATGTATTAAAATCGAGGAAAGAGGGAAAACCTCATGGGAAAAACCCCGCCTCAAAATATAATGTAATCAAAAGAAAAGAGGAAAAAAAAGACAGTTGCTAAGCAACTATGTCCTTCACTCCAAGACGATCACGCAAAGAGCAAAACTTCTGCTCAGTGAATGTCTTGGTGAAGATGTCTGCAGTCTGTTCGGCTGAGGGACAGAACTGCAAATCAATGACCCGATCATGTACTAAGTCTCTGATGTAGTGCATATGGATCTTTATGTGCTTCGTCCGCTGCCGCTGTACTGGATCCCTGCAAAATTT
>APFE030118020.1:36097-51269 GCA_000404065.3 Pinus taeda
CCAAAATTCTCATTTTTGCACAAACCCTAGTTTCTAGCTACAACCTGGCAATTTTCTAGGTTTGGCCTGTGATTTGCCCTTTTGGACCCCTTCCCCTCACTCAATCTCTGAGATTCCACTTTCCCCTGCTTCCTAACATCCCTCCCCACTCCCAAAAATTTCCCCAAGAATTTAGAAGCCCCCTATCCCCCTTCATTTCGCTTCATTTCGACAAAATTCCTTGTTTCACTCAAATGATGTTTCAAATAAGTCAAAGATGAATTTTGGGAAACTGAGAGAGGTTTTTGTCCATAACATGCCAAATAAGAAAAAAATCTTTCACTTTTTGCACAGGTGTCATGGTTTTAGAGAAATGTCAAAATTACAATCGCCGGATCCAAGGTGGTTGGCCAAAGCACAAAAACAGAAGAAGAAGACAAACCCACTCCGCATCTTGACCGAGGCTTCTGTCACTCACCATGATACTCATTAGCCTCCTCCTAGCAGCAAACCCAAGAAATTTTGAGAGTTTTGAGACATTTTTGGCATTTTTGAGAATTTTACAGGTTTTGGCCATTTGAGTGGTCTCACCCCGCGCGCGACCAGTCATGGGGACAGCTCAGAACGGGGAAAACTCTAGATTTTTGGAATTTTCATGCAAAAATACACTTGCCTATGGATGGGTTTCAGATTTTATGAAGATTTGGGCTTCCAAAAGCTCAAAATACATGCAAATTTTGACTTTCTGCCCCTTTTTTGAGTTGCAGAAAAATGCCTTGGGAGAAATGACTTTTGAGTGGTCAAATCAACTCCAAATTCAGAAATTCCAGTGGGGTTGGAAAGTAGACTCACAGACCTTTCCAATGAGCTATCTTGCACCTAATTTGGACACCGCGAAGGCCCTCAAACAGAGCTGTCAATGCGCGCGACCAGTCAAAGTGAGGGGCGCGACCACTCAGCAAAATTTCACTGTTTTGACCAGTTTGGCCAGCAAAACACTGTTTTTTACTTTGGTTGGACTCTTGAGGGAGAAGCTCTATTGTATATTTTACTTGTATCTCTGCAATTGGAGGAAAAGGAAGGCCAGGGTTTTGCAGACATCATTGTGGATTCTTGTGGATTATTGTGCTGATGGTGTGTTTCCTACTTGTCATTGTAAGTGTGTTTATGTGTTCCATCTCTTAGTCTATTGCTGCTAATTAAAAAAAAGAAGTGATAAAGTTTGAATTCATGCATGCCATGCTCAGCTTTCAATTTTGTTTAATATTTATGTTTTCCACTGTTTAGAGAGGATTCAAAGTCATTGTTTGCCCTCTTTAGCCTCTCTTCTTTTCTCCTTGATCATCCATCTCAGCTAAAAGCATCAGTACAAACTCCTACCTTGCCCCAAAGACCCATCTGCAAAAACTGAGCTCAATCCCCGCACCCTGAATTGCACTCCCTCCAATTGCCACCAAAAACCTCAAAAACTTTAAATCAACTTGCAAATCAGTTTACTAGCCTAATATCTTTGTTACCTTGATTGGTCATCTCTTCCCATTGAAAATTTAACGAGATTGACCGGAGAGAGCCTTCTCATACCCCGTAGGGCTAGCTACGAGGTGAAATGGTTTGATGTTGCCTTGAAGGTTTGCCTTTCTCAGCCTGAGGTGAAATCTCAAGCGCTAACGTACTCAACTAGTGCTACTCCAGTTAACTGAAGATTCCCTCATCAGAAACTCATTCATGTCTATTATGAGAAAGACCCAGTTGAGATTAAAGTCAAGGACAATGTACTATCAGTTGCATGTGTTTCCTCAAAGAGAAAACTCATGCATGCAGTCAAGGATAAATCCTTGAGAATTGCACAGTTTTGAAGTGTGTGAAATCAGAGTTTTCCACTTGGTAAAGGAGAATCATCCACAAGGAACAATGCAAGGAAATATGAGCTTGGAGGGCAGAGAGGAAGGCTAGAGAGAAGCCAATATTTCCTATGAGCATCTACGAGGATTTTATTGAGAGCTAGCTAGCTATGAGAGCTAAGGCTTTGTATAATTCCTATGTATTTCCACCATGTATGATAATACAAAAGTATGGAGTTTTTAGCCGAGGCTTTCCCCAAAGTATTTCATGTGTATTGTGCATTGATTCTTCTTCTTCTGGTTATATTGTTCAACTCGATCTTTAAGATTCCATAAATTGATAGTAGAAGTAGGTTATAGTATTTTGCTTTGATTTATATTTCATTATTGGGTTAATCTACCATCATATTTTTCTACATGGGGTTTGGGAGATCATTCCTAGACCTAGTGACAAATCAGTTGCCAAATCGAAGTGGATCTATAAGATCAAACATGTTGTTGATGGAATTATATACAAGTACAAAGCAAGGTTTGTCGCAAGGGGTTTCTCTTAAAAGGAAGGTATTGACTATGAAGAAACCTTTTCACCTACAACAAGGTACATTACTATTAGATCATTGGTTTCATTGGTTGCTACAATGGGTTGGAATATCTATCAAATGGGTGTTAAGACTACATTTATAAATAGGACAATTAATGAGGAAGTGTACATCGAACAACCTAAGGGACTTGAAGGGAATAACAGGGACACCCATGTTTCTAGACTCAAGAAGGCCCTCTATGGTATGAAGAAAGCACCGAGGGCATGGTATGCAAGGTTGGATGCATATCTTCTTAGAATTGGGTTCGTGAAGAGTACTACTAATCTAAATTTATACATCAAGGTCATGAGTAATGAGCCCACCATTATTCTACTATATGTGGATGATCTATTCATCACAAGTGTAGAATGAAGAATTCAAGAATGTAAGATGTTGGCAGCTGAATTTGAAATGAAGGATATGGGACTTCTACACTACTACCTAGGCCTAGAATCATGGTAGAGACCTAGGGAGATATATTTGGGGCAAGGAAAGTACATCATCAAGTTATTGCATAAATTTGGGATGGTGGATTCCAAGTCGATGACTACTCCTATGATCACCAACCTCAAGAATTTGAGGAGCTCCAACTCTAGTCTCATGGATCCTACCTAATATGGACAGTTGGTGGGTTCCCTGATGTATCTGGTAATTACTAGGCTAGATATATGTTTTGTAGTGAACATTCTTAGTAAATTTCAATTGGAGCCTCGTCATGATCACTAGATATCTTCCAAACATATATTGAGGCATCTTCGTGGCACTATACATCCTTGTCTAAAGTATGATAGTAAGGAAGTCAGGATAATTGGCTTCACATACTTTGATTGGGTGGCAGTGAGACTAATGGAAGGAACTCTAATGGAGGATGCTTTATTCTCGGAGGTGCTATGATCTCATGGATGAGCAAGAAGCAATATCTCGTTGCATTGAGTAATGCCAAGGTAGAATATGTGGTTGCATGTGAGTCTATTTGGTTAAGGAAGCTTCTGACAGATTTGTTTGAGAAGTCTCTGGGTCCTACTATGATTAATTGTGACAATCAAAGTTGTATCAAGATGTTTGTAGATCCTGTGTTTCATTCGAGGATGAAACATATCAATAATAAGTTCCACTTTATTAGGAACTTGGTGTAGGATGGGATTGTGAAGTTAGAGTATGTCCCAACAGAGGAATAGGTAACAAACATACTGGCAAAGGCTCTTGCTAATAAGAAGTTTGAATATATAAGGAACCTACTGGGTTTGGTAGATACCGGCGATTATATTGATGATAAGGAAATGGAAGAGATTCATTGAGGTTTTGCAAGTGAAGCATTGTCTGGGAGACATCAGGCCAACACTTGGTGTTGATGTCTAGATCCCGAAGTTGAAAAGGTGGTGTTGGTTATTGGGCTATGTTTTGGATACACACCTGTATGTTTGGGTTGGTGGTTAACAAGTAAGTTTAATGGTACCTAGAGGGGCTGAAAGCTAAAGTCCTACTTAGTCCCACTTGGATAGATTGCCCTGGTTAGGAATCTAGTCCATGGCAATGCGATGCCTAAAATTTCTTCATGTTTTCATATAGTTTGAGATCTTCCATTGTATATGTACATTATGAATACCTCCCTAGTTAAGAGGGAGTGTCATAAAACGTAACTATGTTTGGTCTTCAATAATGTACTTGAGTCATTATGAAATGTACTTGTCAAAAGAATAAAGAAATTATTTTTTATTATTGTAACAATGACTTATTAAAGCACGGGTTTCATGCTTGGATCATCATTATATTATACAAAGTCCCCATTGTGGACTCCTAGGATTAATATTAAGTTTATATAGTCATTTTACGTTCGAAAAGACCCTTCTTGGTCTTTCGAATCATGTAAAAAGGTTTTGTATCAAGTCAAATATGAAGTATGTACCCTCCACATCATGTCGGCCTAAGGGAGATCAAGTCAACCTAAGGACCCCCATTTGACCCACAAGAAGCCTATATATTCAAGGAGGCTGAAGTCATTTGAATCACTCACTCTCAAGCAAGTTTGATGTCTCAAGAAGAGCTAGAGAAGTGTGAAATTTGTTGTCGGGAGGAGGAAAGAAGTGCGAGTTTGGGGAAGTCTTTAGAGAAGAAGAAAATCAAACTTTTGGTGCCTCTATCTCTTTTTTTGTGGTCTGGGTTGGGAGATCAAAGTCTCCTAAGCTTTCATTGTTGCCGGAAGCTGCATATTGCCGGAAGATGCTACCTAGTCGAAGTTTTTGGAAGGGGTCGAAGATCTGGGAGGCTAACATGGTGTGGAGGGAAAGTATGGTCTTGGTCTAGGGTAAAGAGTCTCAAAGAATACTATTGAAAGGAAAAATTGTCTTGAATGGATTTTCCCTTCGAGGGGGGTTTTTCCCTGGCATGTGCCTATATCTTATGTATCTTGTTTTATGATCTTCATACTCATATATAATGGTAATTTCTTGATGAAAGATAAGATAATAAAGAAGTAAAAGAAGCCAACACACTCATAAGTAATTATCAAGAAAGGATAATTAAACCCTAATATAATATATTTGATTTTCCAACAATGGTATGCCGTGCTGAGCTAGGAGATGTCTAGGAACTCCATCTCGTCCTAGATGTATCTGTGTAGATAGTCGCAGTACTTGAGTACCAAACCTCACTCAGAATCCTTGATATCCAACTTCCTTTGAAGGGTATGAAAAACATTAGTAAACTCAGGCATGTCTTGTTCCCTTCCCTGTCGTAGCATGGGTCATTTTATGTATTTATCCTGATAGCTCCCGAAAGGGTAGTACTACTCCTTGATGGCATCTCGGAATGAATTCCAAGTGGGTGCGACTAAAAATAGTGAGGGTGTACTTTCATCCATCTCCTCACAGTAGGTTTTCCACTAGTCCTTGACATGGGGGGCATATTTTAGAATTGAAAAAGTAATCTTTTCCCAAATAGAAAAATCATGAACAGAAAAATTTCCTTCTAGCAGATTTAACCATTTATCTATGATGTCTTCATCTATTTGACCTTGAAATATGGGGATGTCAAAGTTAATTTGTACCTTAAAGGGCGTGGCGCTTTCAGAGTAGTTGCTAGAAGAATATACATTGCCTTTGGGTAGCCACTAAAGGATCTAGGCAAAGTTGTCCATCATCGCATTCCTCTATCGCTTGAGGGCTTCGTCGAGGAAGAATTTGAAAGGATCTCATTCCCCCTCATATTTCTTCTCTTCCACCATGGGAGGCCATCAGAATTTGTGATGCTAGCCTTGCAAAGGTTCGACCAATTTGAGCCCTAACTCCTTATATCCTGACCTCGTTGGGGGCATGCAAAGAAAAACAGAGAAAGAGAAGACCACTCTGATACCACTTATCTGAACTTAAACAGGAAAGCAAAAAATCACAAATATAACCATAAATACAAAGATGCATCAGAAATACCACTTCATTTCATTAATATCAAATACTAAAATATGGTTACAAACAAAATGGAAATAAACTAGCTCGGGTGATGGTAGCTTATCTCTAAGAAGAGATTTGGTGGCCACATGCCTCTGAATTGTGTTAAAATGAGGCTTGTAGGCCTATTTATTATTGAGAAACAATGGAAATCTCAAAACATCCAAAAACCTAACCTTAGGAGATGAAGCACCAAAACTGTGGGCCCTGTTTGGGTAAATTGCTACATCAACTTCTCAGGGTCATAACTTTGGCATACGATCTCTATTTGACATGCACAATACCTCGCTAAAAAGATCTATCCGAGGACCATAACTTTCAAATGAAAAGTAAAAGGCTTTTGTTTACTCAAATTTCCCAAAAGAACATCATTTAGGGCCTCAAAACAGCTCCAGAAGTTCAAGACCTGAAAAAACTGCCAAAATAATAAATTGTGCTACAATTAAGGAAACTAGAAAAATGAAAGAGACAATGTTGGGGGTCCAAGTGGAATAGGCAGGTGGCCACCAATATCCACCTGGATCCTTCCTCCCCCCTTAAGAAGCAATGGTCCCCATTGCATTGAGTGCCTCCATGAGATGGGGAAACTTCTGTTGAACTTGGTCCTTGGTGGGCCACTTGCCTCAGTGCAGGAGTTGGCCAACTTTGACAACCCAATATAGTTGGATCTTTTGTTGCGATTATTCTCTATCTGTGAATCCATGATCTGATTAGTTGTGGTTTGTTCCATGCATTCTGGGTTTAGCTTTGTTGGTGTGAGTTGTTCTGTAATGTCGGATGTTTATGAAATATTTTTCGGCATAAATCACATGGCATTTCATTTGTCGACGCATTTCGAAACGACCAGTGTGGTTCATCGTCAGGACAAGTTGAGGATCAGATCAAGCTATGCATGTTAAATAGACAGATCAGACCTCCAATGGCTAAACTTCAAGAACAAGAAACGGCTATAACGACTAAATTTGACTGGGAAGTAGTTAGATGGAATAGGACCAGGGGGATAAAAATAAGCTAACTTAATTTATTAAATTGAAAGTCATATTCCTATAAAAAGTCAAAGGTGCATATATATATATATATATTATCTATATATAATATATATATATATATATATATATATATATATATATAAAGTTATTAGTCTAAAAAGGTATTAATAAAATATAAACAATATAAAGTCAAAAAATAATAAATAAAAAAAATAATAATAAAAAAATAAATAAACAATAAAAAACAAATAATAAATAATAAATACATAAAATAATAATAATAAAATAATAATAATTTTAATGATTATTAGTTATTAGTTAGTTATAAAAGGTAAAATATAAAATTCAGGTGTTTAGGATCATTTAAAATTAAATAAAATAAATAAATAAATGATTTATCTAATTAACTTAGAGGTTGAACTAGTCAACCAATTATCGAGATTTAATTCAATGATTATATGAATCTACAATGAAATTTTATTCGGATCATAGTTGTTCTAAAGGAATTGAAAATAATATTTTAATATCCCTAAATAATTAATCGAAAATCTAAATGTTAGATTAACTTATTATTATAAAACCGTACAGGTAATGAAAACCATGTATTAGTAAAAATTATTAGTATATGGTAAAAAAAAAAAAAACGGGGAGTGAAGAAAAGAAAGCGACTAGGACGAGAGTGTTGGGACCCAGCAACTACTAATTTTCCAACCATCTTCTCTATTAAGATTGCTCGGCCTTTTTTCAATCTCAAGGGCTTCCCTAAATTTTCGATGGTGGAATTGTGAAACCCTAGCAATCACACTAGACTCCTTAATACAAACATGATGTTTGGTTTTCTCTGCATGTTCTGCTAAGGCAGAAGACTTGCTAAGTTCCTTGCGTTAAGGCTTAAGCCCTTAGTTGGCCATACTGAGTCCTTCGTAAAAGACTCTGCTTCCTTTATTGATGAACTCAAGGGCATTAAGCTTGACTTGAGTGACATTCTTGTTAGTTGTGATGTTGTTTCCTTGTACACTTGCATCCCTATAAATGAGGCTATGGAGGTAATCAAGTGCCTAACTGATCCTGACACCACTTGGCTAGTTGAGAGCTGCCTCACGTCCACCTTTATCAGTTTTGAGGGTGAGTTCTTTGAGAAAACCTATGGGGTTTCCATTGGCTCACCCCTATCCCCTGTTGTTGCTAATCTGTTTATGGAAGATTTTGAATCCAGGGCTCTAAACTCTTCTCGCCTCTTGCTCAAGCTTTGGAAAAGGTATGTGGATGACACCAATGTCATCTGGTCTTACGACCAAGAGGAGTTAGATCTCTTCTTTGATCATCTCAACAATCAATTCTCGGCCATTAAGTTCACTAAGGAATAAGAAATCGATGGTTGCCTCCCTTTTCTTGATATTCTTATTTCTAAGAATAATGATGGTTCCCTCTCCCACCAGGTGTTTCGAAAGAAAACACATACAGAGCAGTATCTTCATGCTAGTTCACAGCATTTCCTAACTCAGAAGATGGGTGTTCTTAATACCCTTGCTACTCATGCCCTAAGGATCTCGGATAAAAAGAGCTTTGAGAAAGAAAAATCCCATCTCCTCGACGTCTTTGTTGAAAATGGTTATAGTAGATACTTAGGAGAGAAAGCTTTCCTTAAAGCTGCTAGGAATTCTCTTACTAAAAGAGAACCAAAGGATCGGATTCCTGGTGTGCATCTTCCATTTGTTCTAGGGACTGGTGACAAGATTGCTAGAGTTCTTAAGAAGCATAATGTCCCCGCGACCTTTAGGCCCTTTAACACCATTCGTAAGTCCCTCAGATTGGTGAAGGATCCTATCGATCCTAGAGATATGAAAGGGGTATACATTATCCCTTGTTCCTACGGGACCCCCTACATTGGTGAGACTAGTCGTTCCATTAATCAAAGGATTAGTGAGCATGCAGCTGACCTTAAGCATGGAAGAACCAAGTCTTCTGCCTTAGCAGAACATGCGGAGAAAACCAAACATCATGTTTGTATTGAGGAGGCTAGTGTGATTGCTAGGGTTTCACAATTCCACCATCGGAAATTTAGGGAAGCCCTTGAGATTGAAAAAAGGCCGAGCAATCTTAATAGAGAAGATGGTTGGAAAACTAGTAGTTGCTGGGTCCTAGCACTCTCGTCCTAGTCGCTTTCTTTTCTTCCCTCCCCGTTTTTTATTTTTTATTTTTTATTGTTTTTACCATATACTAATAATTTTTACTAATAGATGGTTTTTATTACCTGTACCGTTATATAATAATAAGTTAATCTAACATTTAGATTTTCAATTAATTATTTAGGGATATTAAAATATTATTTTCAATTCCTTTAGAACAACTACGATCCAAATAAAATTTCGTTGTAGATTCATATAATCATTGAATTAAATCTCGATAATTGGTTGAATAGTTCAACCTCCAAGTTAATTAGATAAATAATTTTTTTTTTGGACTTTTATATTGTTTATATTTATTTAATATCTTTTTAACTAACTAATAACTTTATATATATAATTATATATATATATATATATATATATATATATATATATATAGTATATATATATATATATATATATATATATATATATAGATATGCCCCTTTGACTTTTTATAGGAATATGCTTTTCAATTTAATAAATTAAATTAGCTTATTTTTATCCCCGTGGTCCTAGTCCATCTAACTACTCCCCAGTCAAATTTAGCCGTTATAGCCATTCCCTGTTCTTGAAGTTTAGCCGTTGGAGGTCTGCTCTATCTATTTAACATGCATAGCTTGATCTGATCCTCAACTTGTCCTGACAATGAACCGCACTGGTTGGTTTGAAACGCATCGACAAATGAAATACCATATTATTTATGCCGAAAAATATTTTGTCAACTTGATATGGATCACAGAAGCCTCAATTCAACAATGTCAGATGTGTCCAACAATGGTGGAAAGTATGGCCGAAGGCAGTCTACATTGAACACTGGGTGCAGACCAAGTAATGGTGGAATGTTGAGCTCAAAGGCATTGTCCCCTACAACCTTGGTGATGGTGTATGGCCCATATCAAAGTAGGTGAAGCTTGCGGTGGGGTCCAATGAAGTTCTCCTTCTGCAAATGTAGCCAAACTTTGTCGCCGACCTGGAACTTGTGCGACACCTGATGTTGATCATGGTGTTGCTTGTACTTAGCAATTTCTCTGTCTAATATATCATGGAACTGCTAGTGAATGTGTTGAATGTACTCAATGACACTTTTAGCCCTGTCAACTTTGGACTGGACATGAGTTGAATCTGCTTGAGTAGATGCAAATGGTATGGCCACATCAATGGGACATAATGGCTAAAATCCCAACCCTACTTGAAAGGGGCTATTGCCCGTTGACCTGTGGAGAGCTCTGTTTTAGTTGTTTTGAAATAAGGGAGACTTTCATTCCATGTGTGTGGGTGCTTAGAGTTATACATGCACAGAATGTGTATGATCATCCTATTGATGACCTTTGTTTGGCCATCAGCTTGAGGATGGAAAGTTGTGGACTTAGTGTTTTTGGTATCTAACATCGACTAGAGACTTGAAAAAAATGCACTAAGGAGTTTGTTGTCTCAATATGAGACAATGGGCTATGGGATCCCAAAGTGTACCCACACTCGCTCAAATAAGAGCTTAGCAGTGGCCTCTGATGTGATACTCTTCTTGCAGGCTGCCATAATGGCCATCTTAGAGAATTTGTCGACGACCACAAAAACACAGTCGTTGCCGTGCTTAGTAAAAGGAAGGCTCGACATGTAATCCATGGAGATGGATTCCCAAGGTCGACTAGGAGTAGGCATAGGATTATATAGGCCTTGCTTCTTGATGGTTGGTTTGGCAATGGCACAGGTAGTGCAAGATTTAATGTACCTCCCAACATCCTTACAAAGGTTCGACCAATAAAAATACTTTTGCAATATTGCCACTATTTTCTCTACCCTGAAATGTCTAGCAACCTAACTGTAGTGTGCCTCCCAAATCATCTTGGCATGCTCACTTGAAGGAACATAAATTTGTACCAAGTGGCATAATGGTGCATCTTGGAGGTGAAAATTTGGAACTTTCTTACCTTACAAGAGTGTCTGGTATGTTCTTCTGAATTCTGGATCACTCTTGTAAATATGTGGCTACCCTGAAGTCTTGTTCCCACAGGAGTATAGCACAGTGATCATTTCCATGAATGGTGGTCGGCTGAGGTAGACTGCAACATTATTGGTGTTTCCCTTCTTGTACTCAATGTTCAAATGGAATTGTTGCAGATGCGTGGACCATTTCTAATGGCAATCTTTCTACGACTTCCCTTGTTTTTGTATGAATTGTAGGGGTCGGTGGTCTATGTGGATGACTGTTTCCTTCCCTAGAATGTAGTTCTTCCATTGACACCAAGCCTGCACATTCGAATATATTTATTTGTCATAGGTGGGATACTTTCAAAATGTGTCTGAAAGTTTCTCACTGTGGTAAGCCACTAGATGCCCCTTCTGAGTAAGAACTGTACTAATAGCATAGTTGGAGGCATCTGTCTCAATCTCAAATGGTTGTTGTGGGTCTGGTATTGTGAGAAGAGGTGCTGCTTCAACTCATAAAATGCCTTATGTTGGGTTTCGGACCAGAAGAAATTTTCTTTCTTTTTGCCCTTGGTGACTTGACTTAAAAGCCAAGTGATATGAGAGAACCCCAACACGAACCTTCGGTAGAAAATGGAAAGGCCCAGAAAGCTACGGAGCTCTATTAGAGTGGTTGGGGCTAGTGAATCTTGAATGACTTGTATCTTGGCTGGGTCCACATGCACACCCTGCTCATCAATGATATACCCCAAATATTGCACTTGGGTCATGCCAAAAGTGAATTTCTCCAGATTGGCACACAACTTGTGTTGTCGTAGGGTTTAGAGGACTTGTCGAATATGGTTGATGTGCTATTCCCAAATTTGGCTGAAGATCAAGATGTCTTCCAAATACACCACCACGAATGCATTGGTGAAGGGTCGCAATCTGCCTTCCATCAATCTCATGAAGGTTGTGGGGGGATTTGCTAACTCGAAAGGCATGACCAACCATTCAAAAAGGCCCTCCTTGGATTTAAAGGTAGTCTTCCACACATAAGAGGGTTCGATATGCACTTGGTGATAACCAGAGTTCAAGTCAATATTGCTGAAATATTTGTCCCCTTTGATCTAGTCCAGAAGGTCATCAATCTGTGGGATTGGTACCTATTCTAGACAGTGATCTTGTTTAGCGTTAGATAGTCAATACAAAGTCTCTAAGTCCTGTCCTTCTTCTGTACCAATACAATCGGGCTCCCACAGGGTGATGAGCTTGGCCAGTTGTGCCCTTTTTACAATAGCTCTTGAATCCACCTCTTGATCTTATCATTCTCCAGAACAGAGCATCGATATATCGGCCCATTGGGTAGTGACGTGCCCGAGGTTATATCGATGGAGTGCTTCACCTAAAAATGTATATGTACCCTAGTAATGTCCCTCTACTTCTCCACGACCATATCCATCTGGTGCTATTTTGCGGAGGAGCCATGTTTGGGACTCATGGCCACAATCTTATTCTTTCCCTGAGGGTGAAATATAAGGAAAACAATTTTCCTGGTATGTGAAATGATCTTACTGCATTTCTTTGCAGATATCAAAGAGATGGCAGTAGGTAGGGCTACCTTTGGTATCTTTTACAAATTATTGCTCAAAGTGATAATCACAAATCGATGTATAAACTCATATACAACATGTCGCTTCCACAAGTATGCTTGTACTAATAATACATCACAAACTTCAAGAGGGGAAACATCAAACAATACCTCTTCTTTGAAGGGCTTAATGCTGCAGGGAAGGTAGCACTGATGGCTGACATGAAGATCTCATTTTTAGTGAAGCCACCCGATGGTGTACGATTGCAGATGTGTTGTAGTCGGTAGACCTAGCTTTTTCATGACCTCTGCTAAAATAAGGTTCTTTTGGCTCCCATTGTTGACAATGAATTGTAATGGAGAAATCTTCACCCACATCTGTGAGAGGAAGAGGAGTTCTCCCTCCTCTAAATCTTCAGGCTCATTCTTCTCAATCTTAGTGGTGGACACAGTGGAACTAGGCTCCGCGTCAATGATCTTCTTCCCTTTGACATTCCTTTGTCAAGTTCTGACTTAAAGTTGGAACATGCATCAGAACATGCATCTGATTTGGAAGCCTTCATCTTGACCACCAATGACTTCTTGGCCCGACACTCACTTGTGTTGTGAGTGGAGCTCTTATGGAACTCACACCATTTTCCCATGTTCTTCTTTGTCTTCGAGGTGTTTTTCTTTTCTTGTGGCTTCGGCGGGTTGTCCTAGGTCACCCTGCCTTGGCTTTTTCCTTTGCTATGCAGTGTTGGGTCCCTATAATACTAGTGATTACCCCATTACTATTGTAGTTGTACCCCTTATTAATATTTTTGTGCCCCTATTGTCCCCATATTGTTATTACTGTGCCCCATAGAATCCCTCTATTGTTATTTTTGTGGCTTTATGTTATTATTGTTAGGTCAGCTGGGTTATATTGTGACTCCTTAGACTCCTATATATAGAAAGGAGGTTTTATCATTTGAATCATCCAAGAATTGTTCATTTATGTAATGTAAAGGAGGTTTCCCCCTCGAAGAGGCTGAATTCTAAGGTGTGGATCTATCTTTTATTGAGCTGGTTTCATAACATTTGGTATTAGAGCTTTGGATTCTAGGGTTTCGCTACTCCAAACAGGTCATCGTGGCATTTTCTCTATAAATTTTTTTCTGCGAAGTTTCAGAAGCTCAAAAAAACCCATTTGAGAATACATCACACTGAATCTCAAGTCCGGATTTCAGAGCTTTTTGTGCTATATTTTCGGAGATATGAACCGAGGAAGTTCGTCCTTTTGCAGAATCCTGAATTACATTCAAAACAGGTGACTTGGGGAAAATCATCATAACTTTCTCTCTGAGCATCAGATTGAAATTTCGTAAGAAGGTACAAAAATAGGATGGACTGTAGTTTCTTTTATATATTTTTTAGAGCCAAAGGTAAAAACATGGACATGTGGCACGTTGTACAAGTTCTCTCTACTGAATTAGTCTATAATTAGGTCACTGTGGGAGATTTGGCATAACTCTTCATTGGAGAATCCAATTGGGGTCAGACTGGTGGCATTGGAAAGAGGACACAGAGGGCTACCGCAGGTCACAATTTTAGAATTGGATGATCCGAAATTACAGAGATACATCAGAGGCAATATCGAGCTCCTACAAAGTTAAAAAAGGTGTGTATATTTTTTTAAATGTTTGCTTAAGCTTGGTTTGAAAAATTATTTTGAAGGAATTCAAAGGGCATAGTGAAGCATTATTATCAGTAATTGATGCCCCGAAGAAAGAAAATGGAAACAGCTAGTAGGCGACCTGAAAGCTCTAGCATAACTTATGAAGAAGAGGAAGAAATGCAACATGATATATCAAAATTACGAGACCAAGTGCAACAAGTGTCACTTGCACAAAAAGGTGTAGAAGCTAAGATGAATGAAGTGGAAGCTAATATGGATCATCTGAAGATAGATTTGAAGACAAACATGGAAGAATTGAAGATAAATATGAATAAGTTGCTACAAGAAAGGGTCACTAAGGGTGAAAGGGTAGTAAAGGAAACTCATGATGAGAGCAAAAGAAATGTCAATCATGATTCCTTAGACTCTAATGTTGGATTGAAGACCCACCATATTCCAAAAATTGATATGAGGAAGTTTGATGGCAAGGATCCCGCAACATGGATATTACAGATGGAGCAATTTTTCGATCTCAATAATGTGCAACACACACAAAAGGTACGTATGCAACTTTATATTTGGAACCAAATCAGTTTGTATGGTATCAATGACTTTTCTCTCGTAAACAATTTATCACTTGGGCAATTTTTACGGAAGAATTGATAGCACATTATGAGGATACAAAAGAAACACTTTTTTTAGCCAATTGATAAGTCTCAAACAAAAGGGTTCAATAATGGAGCACACTGAAGAGTTCCAAAAATTGAACATAAGGGTAAAAAATATTCCAGAGGAGCATAGGATTGATGTGTTCATAGGGTCTTTAAAGGATAATATCCAACATGATGTTCGCTTTTGGGAACCTGATTCATTAGAGAAGGCATTCAAGTTAGCAAGAAAAATGGAAAGCAAAATTATGGCAACTAGGAAGTATACCAATCACATCTATAAAGAAGGAAGTGTTGTTGCCACTAGTCTTCCACAACCTATAAGGTTGACACCACAAAAATTGGAAGAAAAAAGAGCAAAAGGG
>APFE030118020.1:53767-101316 GCA_000404065.3 Pinus taeda
AAGGGAAAGTTTTTACACAAAGCTATTTATGAGAAGGAAATGTTGGCAATACTCCATACACTTAAGAAATGGCGACCCTAACTAATGGGAAGACACTTCAAGGTAAAAACGGATCATGATAGCCTTAAATACTTTTTAGAACAAAGATTATCCTCTGAAGACCAACAAAAGTGGGTCACAAAGATGTTGGGTTATGACTTTGAAATCATCTACAAAAAAGGGAAGCAAAATGTGGTGGCAGATGCACTCTCAAGAAAGGATGAGGATGTGGAAGCATTGTTGTGGGCCATTTCTATTATCCAACCAGATTGGATAAATGAAGCAAGGGAGGAATGGAAGAATGACGAAGAAGTGTCGGCACTTATTCGAAAGTTACAACAAGATTCCAGTACGTCGGATACATTTAGCTAGCAAAATGATTCGTTATGGTACAAAGATCGCTTATACCTCTATAAGAATTCCCAGCTAAAACAAAGGATTCTTATGGAATTGCACACTTCTCCCTTAGGAGGGCACTTCGGATTTTTAAAAACTTACCACAGGGTTAAGAAGGAATTTTTTTGGGAGGGCCTTAAATCAGATATTCAAAGTTTGTGGCGGAATGTTTGGTTTGCCAGCAAAATAAAGTTGAAACAATTAAGACACCGGGTCTATTACAACCTTTATCCATTCCAAGCCAACGTTGGGAGGAGGTTTCAATGGATTTTATCATAGGTTTACCCAAGTCTGAGGGAAAGAGTGTCATCATGGTGGTAGTTGATATACTTACCATGTATGCACACTTTTGTGCATTATCACATCCATTTAAAACTAGTACAGTTTCTAGTGCATTTATGTAAACAATTCAAAAGCTACATGGAAACCCAAAGATTATTGTAAGTGATAGAGATCCCATTTTCACTGGAAATTTTTGGACAGAATTATTTTCTTGTCTTGGTACTCAGTTAGCTGATAGCTCATCTTATCATCCTCAATCTGATGGGCAAACTGAGATAGTAAACAAATGTTTGGAAGGATATCTTCGTTGCTTTGTATCTGATAAACAGACACAATGGGTCAAATGGTTGCCTCTGGCTGAATGGTGGTATAACACTTCCTTCCATACAGCAACAAAGATGACCCCATTTATGGATGGGTATCAACCACCATCCATCACATCATATTTAAGAGAAAATTCTAAGGTTCGGGCAGTGGAACATCACATCGAACATCAACAACAAGTCCTCCAACTCTTAAAGGATAACCTCGTGTTGGCACATAATAGAATGAAACAACAGGCAGATCAACATCGCAGTGAAAGAAGTTTTGATGTAGGTGATTGGGTATTCTTAAGGCTACAACCATATAAGCTAATGTCCCTCAAGCAAGCTAAGAAGGATAATAAATTATCACCAAAGTATTATGGTCCATACAAGGTGTTGCAAAAGATTGGTACTATGGCATACAAAGTAGAGCTTCCTACAGCTTCTCGATTGCACCCAGTTTTCCATGTTTCATGTTTAAAGAAGGTTATAGGTGATAAGCTCCCAGTTCAAACAATATTGCTAGAACTTGACGGGGAAGGAAAAATTATATTGGAACCAGAAGTAGTCACAGAAACAAGAACTCGACAACTACGAAATCAATCAATTTCAGAGTATCTTATCAAGTGGAAGAACTTATATACTAAAGATTCCACACGAGAGGATGAGAATTTTATACAGAAGCATCAAGAACTACTCAATCATTGAGGACAACACTTTTTTGAAGGAGAGGGGCATGTTGGGTCCCTATAATAATAGTGATTAACCCATTACTATTGTAGTTGTACCCCTTATTAATATTTTTGTGCCCCTATTGTCCCCATATTGTTATTATTGTGCCCCATAGAATCCCTCTATTGTTATTTTTGTGGATTTATGTTATTATTGTTAGGTCGGTTGGGTTATATTGTGACTCCTTAGGCTCCTATATATAGAAAGGAGGTTTTATCATTTGAATCATCCAAGAATTGTTCATTTATGTAATGTAAAGGAGGTTGCCCCCTTGAAGAGGCTGAATTCTAAGGCGTGGATCTATCTTTTCTATCTTTTCTTGAGTTGGTTTCATAACATGCAGTTTGGGGTTACCTTTCCCTTGCTTCGGATTCACAGATCCAAAGTCTTGCTTCTTTTATTTAAACTTTTGCTCAATCTTGGAAGTGTATCGGTATGTCATGGTGAGTGAGGAGATGTCCAACAACTCCATATCGTCCTGGATGTATCTGTGTAGAAAGTCACAATATTTGAGTACCAAATGTCTCTTAGAATCCTTGATACCCAACTTCACGCGAAAGGTATGAAAAACATTGGTAAACTCTGGCACATCTTGGTCCCTTCCCTTCTGCAATGAGGTCCATTTTATGTATTTATCCTCATATCTCTCGACAGGGTAGTACTTCTCCTTGATGGAATCTCGGAATGAATTCCAAGTGGGTGTGGCTGAAAATAGTGAGTGTGTACTTTTTTCCTTCTTCTCATAGTAGGTTTCTTGCTAGTCCTTGACGGGGGGCGCGACTTTGAGAAGTGCAAAAGTAATCTTTTCCCAGCTAGAAAAATAATGAATAGAAAAATATCCTTCTATTAGATCTAACTATTTATCTACAACGTATGCATCTATCTGACCTTCAAATATGGGGATTCAAATTTAACTAGTACCTTAAATGGTGGTGTGCTTCTAGAGTAGTTGCTGGAAGAAGATGCGTCACCTTTGGGTAGTTGTTGAAGTATCTGGGAAAAGTTGTCCATCATCATGTTCCTCTGTCGCTCGAGGGCTTCTTCAACCAACATTTTGAAAGCATCTATTTCCCCCTCGTATTTCTTCTTTTCTATCGTGGGAGGCCATCAGTATTTGCGAGGCCAGTATTGCAAAGGTTTGACCAATTCGAGCCCTAACTCCTTACATCCCAACCTCGTTGGGGACATGCAAAGAAAAACATAGAAAGAGCATATCGCTCTGATACCACTGATCTGAACTTAAACATGAATGCAAAAAATCATAGATATAACCATAAATATAGATATGAAACATAAATAACACTTCATTTCATTAATATCAAATATTGAAATATGGTTACAAACGGAATGGAAATAAACTACTTCGGGCGATGGTAGCTTATCTCTAAGAAGAGATGTGGCAGATACATGCCTCTAAATTGTGTTACAATGAGGGTCACAGGTCTATTTATTATTCAGAAACAATGGAAAACCCTAAACATCCAAAAACCTAACCCTAGGAGATGAAGCACTAAAACTATGGGCCCTGTTTGGGTAAATTGGTACATCAATTTCCCAGGTCGTAACTTTGGCATATGATCTTTGTTTGACACACACAATATCTTGTTAGAAAGATCTATCTAAGGACTACAACTTTTAAATGTATTGTCAAGGATTTGTGTTTGCCCGATTTTCCCCAAAAACGTCGTTTAGGGCTTCAAAATGGTTGTGGAAGTTTAGGACCCGAAAATACTGCCAAAAATAGTAGATTATGCTACAATTAAGGAAACTAAAAAAATGAAAGAGACAGTGTTGGGGGTCCAAGTGGAATAAGCAGATGGCCACCAAGATCCAACAGGATCAAAGAGACCAAGCCAGTGAAGAAAAATACTAGTTAGGGAAGATTTCAAGTGGCTGAAGGGTTGGAAAAATAATATATGAGAGATAGTCACAATTTGGTGTTAATTCAACAAAGTAATTATGTATGAAAGAGAATCATTTAAAGTCCTTATCAAAGGTCTAAGAGGTTTTTTAAACAAATTAGGAGACCCACAAATGAGAAATTTCCAACCAACTAAGCCCAAATGAAAGGGCACAAGTATTGGGCCTTGATCATATCCTTTTATGGTGTAAGAAGATACCACTAGCAAACCTTGAAGAGAGGATTTGGGGATGAACTTTAGGAGGAACTCCATTGTAACTTCCATCACATTGAAAAAGAAGGCTAAAAATTATACTATTTCTAACCATCAAAATTGGAAATAACAAGGAGAAATTCTACATTATTTTTAATGTCATGATCAAGGGTTCTTGAATGAATATATATACAAGAAAACTCTTGAGTATGAGATATAACATGAAGTCTAGACAACCTTAGTTATGAAGTCTATGAAAACCTCAAAAGTTTTAAATAAGATGAAGGTCCACCATGTTTGGACAATTATAGTGGAAAAAATAGTAAAGAACTATATATGGAAAAAAAGAGGAAGACAAAGCCCATGAAAAACATCAATTGAATGTGTGAAAGGTAACCACCTTCAATGGAAAATGTAGTGTTGTGGATTCTGTATTCACTTCCAATTCCCACTAGGAATCGGATAAGGAGGATAACCCTATCATGCATTGGATCACCTTCAAAGGTACCTTATACAATGTTACATTAGAGTGGTACCATAGAATAGAGGAGCATCTTGCATTTTCCATATAGGGGGATGTTGCGTGTTAGTTTAATGTTGCATGTGGATACCAAAACATAAACATTAAAGCACTAAAAGAACCTATATTTGTGTCAAATGTGTGGGGAGATAATCAATCATAAAATTGTTAGCTAAAGAAGGTATGTAGGAAGTTAAGGTATATTATTCATAAACTAGATTGAATGGATTGGCTGATTTTTGGATTCGTTAGAGAAAATTTGAGATCTAAAATGAACTTCCTATGGAAAATAACAAAATAATAATTAAAATAATAAAATAAGGGTTATGAATTTTCAAAGTGTATGAAAGAAAACCATTTATTTTAATTGTATTCAACTTATCTCCTTATAGGTTTACTCGAATTTCAAGTGTCAACACTTATTGGATGTGAAATTACATTCTACATGTAATGAATACTCATTTTATATACTTTTGATAAACCCATAATGAGATAAATTCCACATACAACAAATATCGACTCTACATACTGTTGATAAACCCATAGTGAAATAAACTAGAAACACATGAAAAAAAAAATATGTTTTTAATAAACACATTATTTTCATTTATTTCCAGTTTATCTCGCTCTGGGTCTTTTAAAATTATGTAGAGTGGGCACTCTTTCGATGAATAATTTAAGTTGGTATCCAAAAAGTGCCTACATAGAAATTTAGTAAACTTATAAAGAGATAATATGAAAATACAATTAAAAAAAATAGTTTTCATCCATTCCCTCCAAATATATTCAAAAAACCAATTCATTTTCTTGCATTTTGTCTTTTTACACCATATTCCAATTCATTGTGGATGTACCTCAAATCATCCATCTAAGTTAACATATTTTGTTTTCCTAGGTTTTCATTACCACTAATCCCCCATGAGAAAATGTCATTAGATTGCACCCACCATATACATGTCAATTTCTAAATGTGTTGATCTAGAAATTATGAGAAATATATAGTGAAATTAATTTTTTTGTAAAATGGCAAAGATTCACTACTTGCACATCGTCTACATTTTTATTGTCAAAATGACATGACGGTATTATTCAAACAAATATGAAGTTAATATATTTCAAATGTTAATAGGCTAACTAGTATTCATGGTCTTTGAGAGATTTGTGACTGCAAATGGTATTCTTCTCCCTTTCATCTTTATTTATGTTTCAATTACAATGTCGGTTTAAGTGTGCATTCCAATGAACCCTTTATGTAGATTATGTTAAGAAAATAATGAAATATTTCTAATTATGATTCATATTTTATGAATTCATACTCCATTTTATGGTTTGCGTACAGAAGTGTTAGTTATTCTTCTTCAAGGTACTCTATTAATGCATGTACATTAAAATAAATGCATTGATTTTAGTGTACATGTCAATTTCTATTTCTATGATCCATAAATTTAAACCTTTTAATGAGTACATTCATATGTAACATAGAGAGATTTTAGAGTTTCCTAACACAAGTTTTATCCCTTCCTTCATAGATAAGTACCAAGAGGACCACCATAAACAAAATGTGTATGGGGAAGATACCCAACATAGGGCATTTGTTGTGGTAACAATGAAAGCCCTATGAGTAGTTTTATGTAAAGCATGAGACCATATCATGAGTAACTATATTTTTATTGTCCCCACATAAGCTTGTTGTGTTGTGAGTGGAACCAACATTCATAACACCAAGGATTGCTCGAAATAAAAAAGCACCCTTCTAAGAATTGCTAAATGATATGTCACAAAGGATAAAACCATAATAATCTTCCATTTCTACTCACTCCCAACCTAAAGGCTATGGTCCATAATGTTGGGTATTTATTTTATTCTTTGCTTGACTGTTATCACTCATGATATATTGTGTTAGTCGTAATAAGGGGGTTTGAGGGGGTGTGGAAAACCCCTTGTTTGGGGGATTGTAGGGGGGTGGTAGCCCCCTACATGGGGTTCAAAGTAGTGCCCTGAAAAATAAATAATAAAAAATTGAAAACTAAAAATAAAAAATAAAAAATGTGGTTTTGTAAATTCTTTTGAGCATGTTTTTGGGCATGGTTTTGCGCATGGTGTTTTCGCTTATGGTTTTGTAGATCTAGTCAAATGAACTATGTTTATATTCTAATATAGGGTTAATGGATTGGGGGTTTATGAATTGTTTGACATGTATATAATGTATTGTAACATTGAAAGGAACATAATGAAAAATCCATTTGGTTTTCCTGACTTTGGGTCCTAGGAGAAAAATATGTGTGTATATGTTTAGTCATTTCCATTATATATTTTATGTTTTTTTTTAAGAATTTGTTTGCAGGTATTATCTGTATAGGGTTAAAACCTATCAATCAATTTAATTATTTCTTTAATTACATTACATTAAATTGTTAATCCGGATACATAGACTTGTGAAGTGTCGTGTTAGGAGTTTAGCTTTTAATTCTAATGGAAATAAATTGCAATGAAATAAAGTTGTACTCTATGAAAGCGAATAAAATGGCATTAAATGAAATACTAATCTAGAAAAGTATACACATCTAATCTATTAAAGCATGAAACTTTTACTGTAAGAAATCATATAATTCTAGATTATGAAAGCAAGAAACTTATTCTAGGAAAGCATAGATATTTAAATTATGGAGGTATGAAATTTACTTCCAAGAAAGAGTGTAAATATTATCTAATGAAAGTAGGAAAGTCTATTTTATGAAATAAAGGAAATTTAGATATGAAAACATTTAAAACTATTCTATGAAAACAAACATTCTTAGTCTATGAAAGCAAGCAAATCCAATTTATTGAAAACAAGAATTTTAATCTAAGAAAGATTGTAAAGTTAATCTATGGAAATGCAATAAGAGACTAATGTATGAAAGCCTTATTGAAATTTGAAAGCATTTGTAAAAATCATATTATGTAAGTATGAGTGTGAAACAAAAACGAATGTGAGTGCACAAATGAGAAACCTATTCTTTTGGATGTACAAATGAAAATGCTTTAAAACTTAAATATTTTTATATTTCTATATTTCTCAAGTGCTTGCAATATGGAAAAGAGTGAAGTGACAATTAGAAACCTAAGAATACAGTATCTATAAAAAGTAAATAAATCAAATCTGAAAATAAGTGATCATTGTAATTAATTTATTTCTTAATTAAAGAAATTAGATAATTGTTAGAGAATTGTGATGAATTCATAAACTAGATTGATTTAGGTTCAGAATAAGTGATCTCTTTATTGATTTGATGGATAGTGCAATTTATTTTTTCTATTGTTATATTTGCTACCCGCAACATGAAATATGGGAAAATCCATTTGAAACATCTAAGCATATCTCCAAAACTGTGCACTATTTTGAAGAAATTATCATAAGTCACCTAAATAGGATCATTTTGCACAAAACCCATATTTTATTTTTTCGAGATATGTCATAGTTTACCCATAAACTACATCAAAAATTGACCGCTCAAAAATTGTTGCTAATCTAGATCACCATCTTTGATAAAGTTGTAAGAGATATGTAATTTCATCCTCCCACATTTACCTAAGTTACCAAACTACCGAGGTAAACATGTGACAAATAGTTACTATGATATGATTCAACCTCCTATATCACCTTAAGTAGTGGAATCAATAAACCAAAACCCTTAATGACTTCCCTATTAGGTGCTGTAGGAACCCTAAGGGCTAAACCACCCTTCCAGGTGCCCAGACCCTGAATTAAACCTCTTTTTCAGTGCACTGATTTCTTAGGTGCTAGCATAACACTACTTGATTTCAAGTGAATCCATTCAAGTGCACCCATGATGCCTACAAGGGAGTGACTGCATTTTTTTTCACCCAGTTATGTGCCTGCGACTGCAAAATTTAAGCCACTTTTTCAGGCTAGGTTCCAGACCTTTTCCCAAAACTTATTGACACTTTTTAGAACCATGAATGACACAAGGACAAAGCCTTCTATATAAATCTTGGACACTAACTTGACCTAACAAGGCCTATCCATGACATACATTCCATCAAACATATCACGAACATGAAATATACAGGTCATAAATACACATCTGAACTTAGGAGTCTCATACTTATCTGAGATTCATAAGGAAGCATTGATGCCTCATAAAAATAGTTGCATTATCATCTATTAGGTCATATATTCATTGTTCATTCATTTTCTAACCAAAACATGATAAGAGCCATACATTAAGTCTGTCATAAAACATACTGAAAACCAACATATAACCTAAATTAATAACTGTTGGGTTGTGTTATATTCTTTCGACGACTAACTGAGCATAGTGAAAGGGGGGGGGGGGTGGGGTTAGCGGGGGGCAGGTACCACCTCTATGACCGGCACACCCAGGAATTTTTTTTGGACCCTAATTATGGGCAGCCTACTTAGGTATTGCCATGGTTTTGGCGCGATGGTTTTGGTCCATGGTCTTGGTTGTTCAGCATGTTAAATATGTATTGTAACATTGAAAGGAATATAATGAAAAATCAAGCTGGTAGTCCCGATTTTGGGATCCAGTGGGAAAATCTCTGTGTATATGTGTTTTATGTGTTATGCTCTCACATTTTTTATTTTTCTGTGTTTTAGAATTCATATGCAGATAATTTATGTACGAGGTTAAAACTTACAATAAGAAGGATATAAAAACCGTACAAATCACATATGAACCAGTACATTTACACATTAAATACCAAGAAGAATGAGCTCTTATTAATGAACTCATAAGCTAACTAGGCCTAGGACTTCCACGAACCACCCGACCATAGATTGGCCTAAACCAAATCTTTCTTTCTACCAATCACCCCCGTGCCATATTCCAAGCATGAATGTGGGACTCAAAACAAAACCAATCTAGGTTTCCTCAGGATTTACCACAATCTTGACTAAATCACTAGGCCTTAAACAAGAGTGGATGCCTCTGGATCTCTCCACCTACACCGTGAGGAATTTTCTTGTCTCCTAGTTTCTAGGCTTTACTGTATATCCCACCATTCACCAGTGGGGGATTCCTAGGCCTAATCGAGACTCAACCTTCCAAGATTTATTGTATATCTAGTCATTCATTGGTTGAGGCTTCTTAGGCTTGATCGAGGGCACACACTTCTAGGATTTACCATATATCCTGCGATTCACTGGTTTAGGATTCCTAGGCTCACCGAGGTACACAAACTCTGACTTTACCACAATCCCACCTTCTTTGGTCCAGGTATTCCTAGGCGTTGTGTTCTTCTTCAGAGACCACCTCACTATTGGGCAGCAGATCCCCCACGTAACGATTTTAGGGCTTAAAGCCCACATTTTTTGGATATTGGCATGATAAAAGCTCTGAGAAGTGCACGGAGCACGAATTGAAAAAGGTCAAGTCTAAGGGTAGTCCTCCCTAAAATATTGTACTTTAATCTAGAATGGGTCGACCTACCCATGGTTCGCGGACCATGGGAATGTATAAATAGAGTGAGGCTCTAAGTGTAGAAGGTAGCTTTTTGGGATGTAGAGCTTAGATGTGTATGGGTTTTGAAAGTAAGATTGGGTCGAAGTTTGTAAGTCTAAGTTGCGAGTCGTAGTTGTAGAAGAGGCTTTGTAGCTATGTGCACAGAGGCTTAGTATAGTCCGCAGCTGAGTGCACAGATCCCTGTTGTTGTGTGCACAGGGTAGGAAGTGGATTGTAATTGGGAAAATAGTAATAAAGATAAGTTGGTTTTAGAATATTGCGTATCTGTTCCTATATTATGGTTTATGCATCTGCTATGATTTATGATTGCGCGCGAATCTGTTTATGTTAATTGATAACTGAAATTACTAAACCTATTTAACTTAATTCAAGATCTATAATAATACTAAGCATAGAAAGGGTAAACAACATTCGCGCTTTCCCTTCACACCACGTGAAGGTCATTCTTCTGAACGGACATGAGGGATCGATTCGTGGATCATCCAGACCTCATCAAGACATCCCTAGGGGGCGGAAACCTAGTTCTAGCACCCTCCCATTCTACCTCGGGTGAGACTTCAGTCCGCGCTCCGCAGACTGTTGCTGAAAGGGCCGGTAGTGTCAGGATTTGTTTGGCTAAAAATTTATGAACTTGGGTTAGGCCCCACTAAGCCAACAAATAGTTCCGTTGCCGGGACCAGGATCTGCCTAAGGGATGTTTGATGTCAGAACGCTAGAACCCTATGAAGAAGGAAATTGAAGATTGGTTGGATTAGAAGCTTCACGGGTTCGTGGTACAGGAAAACAAAACCCCACAGATATCTGAAAGAAGGTGGCTGGATCGCTACGTATATACAGAAATCCATGAGATTTTCTTTGCTTCTTTCTCTTCAGAGCTACATGAGTGGATCAGGAGGCTAGAAGATAGCCAAGGAAGGTGCAAGCTTGATCAACCCATAGTGTGGACTCTAGAGTTGGTACACAGGCTAGAGGCATCTGAAGATAAGATAGCGCGGGTTGTAGACCACTGGCTGGATCGAATCATAGGAGGATTTATCGACGAATTTGTGATAGACACAACTGTTAGCTACAATGAAGCAAAGAGATGTTTTCTCAGTGGTCCATGACGTAAATACATCAAGTCTTTTGTTGGGTAATGGAGGTCCCGTGTAATAGTTTTGGGGCAGAAAACCTAGAAATTAGGATTAAATTATTCTAAAAACTCTGAAGTATGCGGAGCGCGAAATGTAGAAGGTCGAGTCAAAGGGTTGTTTGCCCAAGAAATAATGTAAAATAATAGGAAGTAAGTTGGTCCGCAGACCATAGGAAGGTATAAATAGAGCACAACTCTATGAGGAAAAGGCAGTTCTTGT
This sequence comes from Pinus taeda, assembly GCA_000404065.3. Lineage (NCBI taxonomy): Eukaryota > Viridiplantae > Streptophyta > Pinopsida > Pinales > Pinaceae > Pinus > Pinus taeda. The sequence goes on from APFE030118020.1 coordinate 64,997, forward strand.
TGGGGCATGATCTTGGATCTAAATTGTAATGGGTTGTTGAGGGAAGCACTCTGTAAGCATCTGTAAGTCCGAGTCGAGGGTTTGGGTAGCGGATAGAAGCTCTACAAATATGTGTGCAAAGGCTTGGAAGAGTTTGCAGCTGTGTGTGCGGACCCCTGTAGCTGAGTGCACAGGGCGGATATGGTTGTATGGGTGAGAAGTAGAAATAAAGATAAGTTCACTCTGAGAATTATTTGTGATCTCTGAATTATCGCAAATCTGGCATTTTGTGTGGTTAATAAGACTGTTTTTCTTTATGTGAACTACTTATTGAATACTTGTGAATTTGGGTTTAAATCTTAATCTGCGAACTAAATAAAAGTGATAAATGTTTGCTTAAAGACCACTTTAAAGTAGATCCAAGTTGCAATACTTCCCCCCCTATAGATTATATCTGTGGATTGTGCGTTAATAAACAGTAAGAGGTATTCCAAATTTATGCGAATACAGTGCAGTGCAAAGCTGCAGAACGGGGCGTGAAGCCTCCAAACCACATCTAGACATCCTAAGGGTGCAGAAACCTAGTTTCGACACCCTCCCTTCCTACCTCGAGTGAAACCTCAATCTGTGCTTCACGAGCTATTGCCGAAAGGAACGGTAGCTGCAGGATTTGCTTGGCTAAATAATTCTTCCGAACCTGGGTCAGGCACATATAAGCCAACAAATGGTTCCGTTGCCAAGACCAGGATCTGCTTAAGGGGTGTTTGGTGTGAAACGCGGGGACTCTATATAGAAAAGAACTAAAGGAGCGAAGGGACTAGGAACAGTAGTAGTTCAAGGGTAACAATGATGAGCGTGATCAAGTTATCGATATTCAAAGGAGTAGGAGGCGAAGAGCCGGAAAAATTATGGTTCGTGTTAACATCTGTATGGAATGTGTAGTGAATTGCGGATGATAATATCAGAAAGGCTACCTTAGTCAATGCACTATAGGATCAAGCACTGACATGGTACATAAAGTACTCGAATGATCACCCAACGGTGGGTATAGCAAAAATCCAGACCAAATTGAAGGAGTTTAGTCGGCCAAAGTCAGAAACATAATCGATTATAGGGTTCAAAGAGATTGCGATGATGCCTGGTGAAACCCCATGGGATTTGGACCAAAGGCTTAAAAGTACTATTCGCGAGGCTAACATGACATTGATGGATGCGCAACACTATGCTTGGTTTATGGCATCCTTAACACCACATTTGAGGACAACTTTATCACAATAGAAGATCTCAACCTAGGCCGAAGTGCTAGAGACAGCAATGACGTTACACGAAACTCTGTTACAAGACCCAGGGTTGGGAGTTTAGAAAATCCAAGCACAGATCCAAAATTTGTGTTTGGAAATGAAGAAGTTAAAACAAGAAGAAGTACCATGACTAGAAGTCTGGGAGGAGGTATGGTGCATAAAGTGCAAAAGCTAGGGACACGATAAAGATCACTGCCCAGTCTCAGTGAATTTTGTGGCAACAAGGGGACCAACCCTATTGCGACCAGAGGCACAGGCAGGACCGAGCACCACAGTCCCACTCTGGTGTGCAATCTGTTAGGTGGGAGGAAAGCATAACATTGATAACTGTCATCTATTACCAAAATATAACTAGACCCCCCAACAGCTATTTTGCAACTTTTGCACGTCAGTGGCCCACGAGGAAAGAGACTGTCGTAGCTACCAATTGTTAATGGACTAGTCACCTGCTTACAGAATGTAGACTAAGGCACGAGGTTAGGATCTAGCCGTGATGATCATGAGTGGTGGGTTCTAGGGCCGAGGACAAGGACAAGGTGGAATGGGGCCAGGAAGGGGTCGTGGGAAACTAATCTGCTACAACTGCGGGGGACTAGGACATTATGTGTGGGATTGTACCAACCCAACTAGAATTTCGTGCAGTTACTGTGATTCCTACGCTGATAGCACAGATTCACGAAAAAAGGACAACACAACCAACAACGACCCAAAATGTGAAAATTATGAGGTCCGAACCCCGCGAGGAAGATCCCAAAGTCAACATGGTACTGAGAAGTGGCATGGCCATAGGAGCGGATGAAAGGAACTTAGGGACCGGTAAGGAGACATATCTGGAAGCTGGGGGGAGCTTCGTGGAGGTCTCTACTCCAGGTAGTAGGGATTAGCCGGAGGCAGATAAGGATCCCTTGATGATCACTACCTTTTTAGAGACATGTATAAAATTGCTTCGTGAAAACATGGCAATTAAAGGCTTGTAGGAGTTGATAAATAGATGCGTAGGATGGAGTGAACCTCGTGTTGTTCGAAAGTTGGGAAGACATGCATCACGGACCGGGAGGGAAATGCAACTAAAAGCATAGATCGACGAGTATTAAATGGATCAGGTCATTCTGGATCTAGGTTCAGATGCCAACATACTGCCTAAACAAACTTGGGAGCGCATCGGTAAGCCTACGCTACAATGGTGCCCTATTCAATTGTGGATGGCAAATTAGCAGAAGGTACTACCCATGGGAAGGCTGCAAGGATTTACGGTAGACCTTGACGGTGCAAGTACTCGAACTGACTTTGAAGATTGAGCTAATGGATGAAAGTATGCCCGTTCCTGCGTTATTAGGGATAGACTAGGCCATTGACATGAACAGGATTATTAATTTAAAGAAGTGGACAATGGTATTTGAAACAAAGTCATTCTGCATGGTCATTCCGCTAGATCTGGCTGAAGGACCGTGCTACATTGAACCTATGCGCAACGAGGAAAGTGAGGGCGATGCAGATTGTAGTTATAGAATGGCTGGGCAAAGGTGTGAAGGGGTCAAGACAGTGGAGGATAAAAGAATATCATGAGGCTATGGAGAATCTTGCATTTCTGAGTCAGATGAGGAAGACGAGCGGTGGCACAATAGGTTGAATGGAGTGACCACACTACATTTCAACATGGTGACTAAATCTCTGTACTGCGTGAAGGCCTAGGATCGCGAAATGCCGACATATGATGGGTTGACAATAATAGACGAATTATTGACCAAATTTGAAGTCGTAGTACCAGAGCACCAACGGTTTGATGTGATGATGTGGGCATTGCGTATGATACCTGCGGGATGGTGGGGAACACATGAAGGAACATTCTAATATTGGTGCACTTGCAGGCATATGATGAAGGTCAGATTTGGGAAGCCAGAAATATGCCTAACGGAGGAGTGTACTTTCCTTGTCCCATTCGGGAACTTGCTGGGCCATGTGGTCTGTAAGTAAGGCCTGATGGTGGATTCGAAAAAGATCGTTGTCATACTCATTCTACAAGCAATGCGAAGTGTCAAACAACTCCGCGCCACACTTGGACACACAGGCTACTCTTGGAAGTTCATCAAAAGCTATGCCCAGATCACAACTCTGATGGAACAATTGTTGAAGAAGGATGCTACTTATTGTTGGAATGAGCAATGCAAAAAAATTCTAGAAATGCTCAAGGAAAAGATGGCATCAGCCCCTATGTTGGTCTTTCTGAAATGGCACATCAAGTTTCATGTGCATGTTGACGCGTCATGTATCGCACTGGGGGCGGTACTTACTCAACCAGGAGTGGAGGGAATTGACCACCCGATTGCATTTGCAAGTCGCCAATTGTCAAAAGATGAGAAGAATTACTCCACTACCGAGCGCGAGGGATTATCAATGGTATACGTGCTTTAAAAATTATGCCACTATCTGCTTGGAGGCCACTTTATGATGTATACCGATCACTCGGCGTTAAAATACCTAATGAACAAGCTTGTGTTGGGGGGGTGAATTTGTAGAAGGTTATTTTTATTCCAGGAGTATGACTTTGAGGTCATCATAAAGCTGGGACATCTAAACGTAGGCCTGGATCACCTATCCCGAATTGAGACTAGCGAAGAACCCACAAATCTAGAGGGTGGACTCCCAGATGCATAGCTATATGTGGTGCACGTAGTAGATGGTCACTTTGAAGATATAATCCACATCTTAACAATAGGAACCATGTCACAGGGATATTATGTTCAACAGAAGAAGGAATTGGTGATACGCGCAGCAAACTTCACTGTGACTGCAAGACACCTCTACAAAATGCGCAATGATGAAATATTACGTAGATATGTTTCGAAGTTCGAGAGAGGATAGATCCTGGCCAAAGCACATGGGGGTTGCTGGCGGACATTATGTAGGTCACGCCATAGCCCAAAAGATTCTTCCCACAAGATTATGGTGGCCCACCCTACATCAAGATTCGAAAGCATACTGTTGCGCCTGCGATGTATGTCAACGGATGGGGAAACCATCGCGGAGGGATGAAATGCCACTCCAGCCATAGATGATGCTACAACCATTTGAAAAATGGCCAATTGACTTCGTCGGGCCTATTGAATTGCGAGGAAAGATGGGTGCACGCTATATCATCACCGCAACCGAATATTTGACCCGATGGGCAGAGGCACAACCCGTAAAGGATTTCACGGCTACGACAATAGTAAAGTTCTTGTTCGAGAACATACTGACTAGGTTTGGATGTCCCAAAATTCTCATGAGTGATAGGGGAATGCATTTTCTGAATGAAACGATCAGCGCGCTCACTGAGGAATTCCAGATATATCACCAACAGAGTACGCCATACCACCCGCAAGCAAATGGGACCGTTGAGGCATTCAATAAAATTTTGGAGACCGCGTTGACTAAGGTCTGTAATGCACAACGAAATGACTGAGACTTGCACATCCCTATTGTGCTATGGGTATACTAAGCCATGTGTAAGATGTTGATAGGCTAAACACCGTTTCAGTTAGTCTATGGCAAGGAAGCCATTATGCCTATGGAATATATTGTGCCTAGTTTTCGGATCGTGGCAATCAAAGGTATGGCAGACTGCAGGGCATTGGAAGAAAGGCTCGCACAACTAGAAGAACTAGAGGAGGAATGATTTTTGGCAGGATTCCATCAACAAGTGCAGAAACAGCGCGAGAAAGCATGGCATGACCGCCATATCAAGGTGCGCACTTTCAAGGAAAACGATCTAGTATTACTATATGACAGTAAGTTCGAGAAGTTCCCAGGCAAAATCTACATGCATTGGTTGGGACCCTATGTTGTTAAAGAAGTTGTTGATGGGGGCATGGTTCAACATGCCAAACTCAATAGAGACCCTTCCTGGGAAGAGTGAACGGTAGTTGCCTGAAGCTCTACACGGGCGGGCCGACCACCTGACTAACCATTCAGAGGGTAGTCTCACTGCTCCAACCAATTGAAAGAGAGTGTGGGATGATAAAGTAGTATGGGGGATTGATGCGTGAATACCAGGGTGTGCGTCCATTTGGCCAAACATGAGGGTCGCAGTTGTGCAAGATGAATCATGCAGATGCCCTGGAAAGAGGAATGATGAACATTGATAACACTATTCATGACAAGAGTTCTGCATTATGGCAAAAGGGAGTGGGTAGCAGGTAATTAAGTAGAACAGTACAAGCCAGATATGGAACGAGCTACCACAGATTTTACACGAGGATGATAAAACAAGCAGGAATCGGTGAATTTGAAATTCGCATGCCTTATAAATCGCCGAGGGGCATCCATCAGGTGACCTACGCTTCTGGAAAACATATACGAGGTATCGATATGGAGCTGTTCATTCTCTCTACACAAGGAGTAAGCCTGAGCGTGGTGATATGGTCGCTGAAGAAGCAGGACTCTCTAAGGGGTATGGTGTTGACAGTTGCGGGCACCCCACAACTTGCGGCATCAACAATAGAGGATGTACCGGAAAAGGGGAGACACGAAGCAGGATTGGTCCGGATGTCGTCGCCCCACTCAGGGGTTGGCTGGAAAACTACACTAGACAAGCAAAAGGATCAACAACCGAAGACCACGGGTAGATATGCAGTTAATAAGTCGGCTTTGCAGCTCCTTAAAAATGGGGATCTTACGGACAGTAACAAGGGTCTTGCAAAATTGAAACACAAGATGTAGTAGGTAGTACAAAGAGAAGATACGAAGGTCGAAAGTGGCTGTGGTGGTACCAGGGCATCCCTTATGCAGCTCCCTTGCTTGTGCTAAAATCTTCTGAGGGGGTGTTCTGTGTTAACCGATCCAAATAGAATGAGCATTATCGGTTGCGAGAAGTGGGAGAAACAATAAAGACGAAGCCGGATGAAGCACTGTAGGAGGCAACAAAGGAGCAGTAGGACGATGAGCGTCACTCAAAGGGAGGTGAACCACAAAGCCAAGGCAGAGCATTTAGCCGTGCCGACGAGTGACTCGGGATGAGTCACGATGATTGTGTTAGGGGACTATTGGGTAGTGGAGGTCCCGTGTAATGGATTTGGGGCAGAAAGCCTAAAAAATTAGGATTAAATTATTGCAAAAACTCCGAAGTATGCGGAGCGTGAAATGTAAAAGGTCGAGTCAAAGGGTTGTCTGTCCAAGAAATAATGTAAAATTATAGGAAGTAAGTCGATCCGCAGACCATAGGATGGTATAAATAGAGCGCAGCTCTATGAGGAAAAGGCAGTTCTTGTTGGGACATGATCTTGGATCTAAATTGTAATGGGTTGTTGAGGGAAGCACTCTGTAAGCGCTTGTAAGTCCGAGTCAAGGGTTTGGGTAGAGGATAGAGGCTCTACAGCTGTGTGTGCAGAGGCCTGCAAGAGTCTGCAGCTGTGTGCGTGGACCCCTGTAGCTGAGTGCATAGGGCAGATTTGGCTGTACGAGTGAGAAGTGGAAATAAAGATAAGTTCACTCTGAGAATTATTTGTGATCTTTGAATTATCATGAATCTAGCATTTTGTATGGTTAATAAGACTATTTTGCTTTATGTGCACTGCTTATTGAATACTTGTGAATCTGGGTTTAAATCTTAATCTGCAAACTGAATAAAAGTGATAAATGTTTGCTTAAAGACCACTTTAAAGTAGATCTGGGTTGCAATACTTCCCCCCTCTAGATTAGATTTGTGGACTGCGCATTAATAGACAGTAAGAGGTATTCCAGATTTGCACGAATACAGCACAGTGCGAAGCTACAAAACGGGGCGTGAAGCCTCTAAACCACATCTAGACATCCCAAGGGTGCAGAAACCTAGTTCTAGCACCCTCCCCCACTACCTTGGGTGAGACCTCAATCCACGCTTCACGGGATATTGCCGAAAGGGCCGGTAGCTACGGGATTTGCTTGGCTAAATAGTTCTTCCAAACCAAGGTTAGGCCCATATAAGCCAACATCTTTGAATACCTGGATTAAGATGCTATTATGTGAAAAACGAGGGATGTGAATACATTAATGAGTGGAACGACGTGAAGCGGAAAGGCCTACAAAGGGATCAAAGGGTTAGGAAACAGTCCTTTAATTTCACCTCCGCGAGCAAGAGATGAAGAGCGCGCTTGGGTCTCTCCAAGGAGTGCGGTCAGTTTGATCAAGCAGTGCATTCCATAGTTATCATCCCCCCTAATGCTTCCACTCCCATCACCTTCTTCACCTCCGACTTCACCCACACTACCTTTTCCAAACTAGAAGTTTAGCATGGTGAGTGTGATCAAGTTTCCTGTATTCAGAGGAGTAGGAAACGAAGACCCAAATCAATTTTGGTTCGTAGTAAGAGCAATATGGGAAGAGCACGGGGTTACGAATGATAACATCAAGAAGGTCACATTGGTAAGTGCATTGTAGGATCGTGTGCTAACATGGTATATCAAGCACTCAAATGATCACGTGAATTCCAGAATAGTGGAGATCTAGATTGCATTGAACAGATAATTTAGCTGGCCAAAATCGGAAATGCAATCGATCATCAGATTCAAGGAGATCACGATGCTTCCAAGTGAAAACCCTTGGGTTCTGGTTCAAAGGCTAAAAAGTACAATCCGCGAGGCTAATATGACACTGACAGATGCATAGCACCGTGCGTGGTTTGTGGCATCTTTGACACCACACATGAGGATGGCTCTATCGCAACGGAAGCTCTCAACCCAAGCAGAAGCATTGGAAATGGCGATGAGGTTGCATGAGATGCTGATATAGGATCCGTGGTTGGGAGTCCAACAAATCCACGTGCAGCTAGAAAACCTATGCTTGGAGATGTAGTGTTTGGAATAGGATAGGGCATCCTGGCCAGAAGCGCGTGAAGAAGTGTGGTGCATAAAATGTAAAGGCCAGGGCCACGCTAAGGATCACTACCATGTATTTGCAAACTATTTGGCAGGAGGAGGACCATGTCGTTGAGGCCAAAGGCACAGGAGAGCCCAAACACGAAACCCACTCTCTGGTGCGTGATCTGTTAGGTGGGAGGAAAGCACACTACGAACAACTGTCACCTATTGCAGAAGTATATGTAGACTACGCAGCAGCTATTTTGTAATTTTTGTAGATCGATAGGCCACAATGAATGGACATGTCGAAGTTATGAGCTAATGATGGATAGGACTCCAACCTATCGAATGTAGATAGAAACACGAGGTTTCTATCCAGCCGTAGCAATGGCACGCGGTGGATTCCAAGGACGTGGAAGAGGGTGAGGAGGAATGGGATCTGGACGAGGGCATGGATAGCTAATCAGTTACAATTGAGGAGGACCAGGGCACTACAGTCGCGATTGTACCAACCCAACGAGAATATCTTGCTCGTGATGTGAGCAGTTTGATCATGAAATGATAGATTGTCTGATGCTGATCACACAAATGCACGAAAAAGGGGTGATGCAGCCTACTTCGACGCAAAACGTCCAAATGATGAGGTCCGAACTGTGCGAAGAAGGCCCCAACGTGAACATGATGCTAAGAAGTGGTGCAACCATGGGGGAAGATAAGGGGAAACAACCTGAAGGAGATACCTGGGTATGCAAGGCTCCTACAAAGGAACCTGATTTTGACTTGGAATGCGTAAAAGAAACATTTATGGAAGCTAAGAAGAGCTTCACGGAGGTCTCTACTTCAGGTAGTAAGGATCAACCAAAACCAAGAAAGGATCCTTCTATGCTTACTACCTTTTTAGAGACATGCATGAAGCTGCTACGTGATAATAAGGTGGTTAAGGGACTAAAAGAGCTGATTTCTAGGTGCGTAGGACTAGGTGAACCACACGTAGTCTGAAAATTGGGAAGGCATGCACTGTGCACTAGGAGAGAAATGAGATTGATGGCATAGATTGGAGAGTATGAAATGAATCAAGTGATCTTAGACTTAGGTTTGGACGCGAATGTGTTACCAAAACAGACATGGGAACGCATGGGAAAGCCCATGCTACAATGGTCTCCTATTCAATTACAGATGGCGAACCAACAAAAGATCATGCCCATGTGAAGATTGCAAGGGGTAACAGTGGATATCGAAGGTGCGAGCACACAGACTGACTTTGAAGTAATAAAGATTGTGGATGATAGTAACCCTTACCCCGCACTATTAGGGATCAACTAGGTCACAAATATGAATGGGGTCATCAACCTGAAGAAGCGGAAAATGATTTTCGAGAAAAAAGTCCTTACGTGTAGTAGTCCCACTAGATCCTGCTGAAGGAGAATGCTACACCAAACCTGTGCACGACGATGGAGGTGATGAGGAGCTGGATTGTATCTACAAAATAATTGTGTGAAACCAGGATTGACTAAATCTGACTGCGAATGAAAGGGTCTCATGGGAACACGCAAAATCCTGCCTTGCGAATTTAGATGAAGAAGATGAACGATGGCACAATCGGTTAAGTGAAGTGACGACGCTAAATTGTAATATGATGACCAAATCACTACGTTGCGTAACCACCCAGGCTTGAGATCTAGCAACTTATGATGGATTGACAACAATGGATGAATTCTTGGACAAGTTTGAGAGTGCAGTACCAGAGCATCAGAGGTTTGATGCATTAAAATGGGTACTGCGCGTAACACCTATGCGTTGGTGGGGAAAAAATGAAGGAAATTTTGAAAACTGGCGTGACTGCAGAAGGATGAAGCAGCTAAGGTTTGGAAAGCCAGATCTATGAATAACTGAGAAGTATGATAGACGTGATGACCTGCACATGCACCTCACAAAATGGACCAAAGCCTATGGCAAAGAGCCCCAGCCTGAATGGGTACACTTATTTTATCATGCCCTGGATGTCATCCCAAGAAACTAGTATACTGGAATGTTGAAAATAATGTTGAGAGGGGGGGGGGGGTCAATCAGTATTATCTGGTCAATAATTTTTCAAACCAAGAACATATATGCCACTTTAGTTAGAGAAAACCACGCATATATGCAACTACAGATAAGGAAACCTGCGTATACCATACAGACTTATAATTTAAAATATTCTACAGATGTTGAACATTAATCTTTGCATGAGGATCATATAAACAGTAACCAGGAACATAAAAATAGAGCAGAAGACAATCACACACAAGAACACAAGATATAAGGTGGAAACCCAATGTGGGTGAAAACCACCTGCTGCAATATGTCTCTATATTTTCAATTAGAAACTTCTTTTTTACAATGATTCTATACTGGTGCAGTCATTTACCAGTACGCAGGCTGCAACCTGCAAAGAGCTGCAACCCTCTCTCGTTTTCCAGCTTCTCCTGGAAGGGAGCTACAACCCCCTTAGTTCTTGTACTAGTTGAGATACTAGTATGCAGGCTGCTACCTGCAGAAGAATACAACCTTCTCTTCCTTACAGGGACCACGTTTCATAAATTTTTAGACTGGATCCACAAATAACATCAATCAAACATCAAGAATTTCTGCATCAACCAATCACCTTTTCACCAATCAAAACTGAATCAAAATAAACACTTCTCTAACGACTGTACCGAGATCATAATAACAGTAATCACACCCCACTTCTGAACCCAGAACACTGTAGCAATAAACAGAAGCAGCTAGAACATAAATCAAGAGATGTACGCTACTTCACTATTCAGAAACCTGCGTACAGGTCTATAAATTCATTCTTTTAAACATTCATATATTAGTTAACCCAGATTATCAGATTTATAGATCAAGCGTGCACCACATATCACAGATCAAAATCATATAGAGATACCACTATTCCAGTCTTAAGATTTTGACCCATCAATAGAACTTATCCTTCTCCTTGCGCTCAGTTTCCTTCTTCATTCAGATCTAGATCTGCATCGTAACCCAATCACAATATTCCAGGTCTAGCACTTTTTCAAATATTCAATAATTCAGAAGATGCCTTGCCAAATGATCTCCTTCCTCTTTTATAGCCTTAGGCCTTTCACAATACCATGGACCAAAAACCATAACAATTCAATACCATGGACCCAATACTTGGCATCAACACTTATGACGAGATACCATGGCCCAAAACCATAGGTTCAAATTACCAAGGACTAAATACCATGAACCAACCATAAGATTTCCCATGTGTGTGCGCTTTTCTCTGCATGAAAGTGCGTGAACTTTTCTCCGCATGAAAGTGCTCAAACTTTGCTCTGCATGAAAGGAAATTTTTTCTGCATCAAAGTGTGTGAACTTTTCTCTGCATGAAAGTTTGTAAACTTTTATTTTTCTCTACATGAAAGTGCGTGAACTTTTCTCTGCATGAAAGGAACTTTTCTCTGCATGAAAGCGCGTGAACCTTTAGTTCACACCTTTTGTGCGGGAGACCTGTGGAACCAGAAAATAAATTTGCTGCACTAAAATTTATCATCTGAGATGAGTGGGTTGCAATCAAGTACAACATATGTATCATAATGCCAACAGGTGGGACTTCATTGAGGAGATGACTAGAGGGATCCATTATGGGAGAGGAGATGGTACTATTGTTCATAACAAAAGTGACGGAAGAATCATATGGAGATTGAATGATTTGGTAAGCTAGATCAACTAGTGAAAATGGCAATTGTTCTCCATAAGAGTCAATGTTAATGGAGATTAGGATATAGCCTTCCTAATACTTAGAGAGGGCTCGCTCCTTCTAATTTAACTTTGTTTTAGTTATTTTATTTTAGGCTAGTTATGATTGTACTTGAGTTTTAATTTGGATTCGATGGTGGAATCACTGATTTAGATGGACAAAGGGATGGCTTTTACCATTGGGCTATGGGGTCAAGTGTCAAGACAAACATGACAGGATCAAGTTCTAAAAGTAGTGCCTAGAGGGAAAGGTAGCTGAGTAATTTCAGATCTTAAGGCTAGATGGTGAAGTTGATTTCAATCGGATCTAAGCAATTAAGGATTCCTTAGGCCGGATAATGAAGGAAGTGAAGTAGACAAATCGGGATGGGAGAGAAATTAAGGAATATCATATCCGAATATCAGAAGAAAACATAGAAATTATTAATTGTTCAAGGCAAGTGTACTTAAACAAATTTTGAAATAGATTACCAGTCAATTCATTCACTTTACATAACCTGCAAGTTTGTGAAATACATAAGATGATAATAAATTTGACAAAAGAAAATACTTCACTATAATAGCTCAACACATGAATCCTGTAATGCAATCTCTTTATTACTCAGTCTGATCTCTTGACTTGAAAAATTGGTACAATAACCCTTGGTTTCTAATGAATTGAACTCTACAAATGTCTAGCTATCCACGCCCAATACTTCAAATTATGAAGTATTTAACAAAAATAGTTTACAAAATATCCCAAAATATCTTGAGAATTAATCTAGCAGAAATAAATATCTTCATGTAAGAAGATAGAGATAGATGCTCAACTGTTGTATGTTGTCACTATTTATTTGGCTTTGTTGTCTTTATGCTCTGATATTTTTTTGTTTAATCTCTGCCTTGATGTTGGTATTCACACTAACTGTTCTTTTCACTTTTCCCTTTCTGAAATGATACTCTCTACCTGATACTTTTTCATCTGGATGGCTTGTTACTTTTCCTTTAATGTGTTTTTTAACTTTGGTTGTGCATTTTTATATCAAGTCATTTAACTTCTCCCAAATATGTGCATCTGGTAATTTGATATTTACCATTTTCCTGCAAATTTCATATGCTTCTGTATATGTTCACAAAAAGGTGTTTTGCCTCATGCTGGAGGTAAAACAGGTTCTCAAATGTCTGATATAAAACCTCTCCAGTAGGCATCCCCTTCATAAAGGAAGTATTTACCTGATGCCTAGCCACCTCTCTGATTCTCCTGTTGTAGTCCTCCTGTGGCATCAATTTGTCATTTATCACCAAGGGATTAGGCAAACCTTTCTGCCTTAGAGCATCAATCTTAACAATGAACCTGTCTATAGCCAGCTGCATGGTTTGACATTTGTCTTATAGGTTTAACATTAAATTTCTCTTGGTCAGCACCTTTTTTACTTCTAGTATTGTGCCTGTCCTTTCAAGTATGTCCAGCTATTGAAATTCATATTTTTTTTTGGAGTTTAAGAAATGGATGATTCTAGTGGATTCTTCGGGCATATCTCCTAGCTCAGCGTTAAGTTTCTGAATGACTTTTGTAGCCTCTTTGACTAAGTCATGTTGCTCAAAGATGACTTGAATGGATGGTCAAATATCATTGAGAGAGTCAATGATATTGGCCCATAACTGTTCTTTAGCTTGGCCAAGTGGCTCCTTTAATGTTAGCTCTTTATCTAAGCTCTTTATCAAAAATTCCAATGAGAGGTCATCCTATTATCAAACATTCATTTTTGCTTCTGGGTTTTACATTTTAATGTCCTTTGCTACATATTATAATTCTTTTCCGAATGATTAATTCCCCAAAAAATTATTGTGGAAATAGATTAGAGGTTTATTTTAATATTTTAACATATGTCAAAAGAAAAATGTATTCAAATACGTGAAAATTATTTTTAAAATATTTTATATTTAGAATGTGAAAAGTAAACCTTATATGGAATTTTGATTGTATAAATGATGGGATTTTTAACATAAACTTTTGTAATTGTAATTTTTTATTTTTATTTCAAATTATGAAAGGCATTATATACTTGAAATTACAAAATTTCAATCAATGCAAGCTACAAAGGTCATAATATTATCAAACATTCATTTTTGTTTTTGGATTTTACATTTTAATGTCCTCTACTACATATCATAATTCTTTTCCAAATGATTAATGCCCCAAAAAATTATTGTGGAAATAGACTAGGTGTGTATTTTAATATTTTAACATATGTCAAAAGAAAAATGTATTAAAATAAGTAAAAAATATTTTATATTTAGAATGTGAAAAGTAGACTTTATATGGTTATATAGTTTGATAAATAACTAATTTCTCTAACTCATGCAAAAATAATGTAAAAAGTAAAAATATGTATGTGTTTTTTTCAAAATTTGATGTTTTCACATCCTAAGAACCAAACCACGGGGTAAATAATCTCAAATCTATATGCGAAGAAACAAAGTCTCTGTGCACGTAACATTTTTACTCGAAAATTAAATTAAAAAAAAATGTGTCCATCTTAATGATGTGTGTGTTTGTTAAGAGTCTTTGTATTGTTTGCCTAAAAAATGCATGCAGATTTCTTGTTGTGGGAGGGGAGTGAGGGATATAGAAATAGAGGATAAGGGGGAGAGGGTAGGTGGGTGGGGACGTGTGTGTGAGAGAGTAGTGGGGGTAGAGGGGGATAGAAACAAATTAGGAGGGGATGGAGTGTGCGGAAAAGTGAGACAAGGAGGAAATGAGAGGTACAGAGAGATATGGAGAAAGAGAGAGGAGAGGCTATAGAAGAAATTTTGGTGGGGAGGCAGTGATGGAGGGGGAGTGATGGAGAGAGAGTGAGGAAGGGAGCGAGAGAGATAAAGATAGAGATGGAATGTGGAGAGAGCGAATAAGAGAGATGAAGCGATACAATGACAAAGAATGAGAGGTAGATAGATAGTGAGTGATTGCAGAGAGAGGGAAATAGATGGTGTTGGAGACAGTAGGACGAAGAAGGAGAGAGGAAGGGAGAGAAATACAGAGAGGATAGAAAAGACACATAGAAATTATATTAGTTGAAGTAGATAGATGGAGAGTGGGGGGAGAGATAAAGAGAGTCAAGGAAGGACATAGGGAGAGGAAGGAAATTACTAGAAGGGAGGGAGCTTGATAGAGTGGAGAGAGAGGGTGAGAGTGGAAGAAGAGACAGACAAAGAGGGAAGAAGTGGGAGTGAGGTTAAGAGAAAGAGTAAGAGAAGGACAAATGGATAGAGTTGAGGGATAAGGAGAAAGAAAGAGATAGAGACAAATAGACAAAAAGTGAGAGAACTAGGGTGGGATAGAGAAAAGGGGACATGGAGAAAGATAATACTAGAGACAATGTATCCTTCTCCTTGCACTCAGGTTCCTTCTTCACTCAGATCTAGATCTGCACCATAACCCAATCACAGTATTCCAGATCTAGCAATTTTTCAGATATTCAATAATTCAGAAGATGCCTTGCCAAATGATCTCCTTCCTCTTTTATAGCCTTAGGCCTTTCACAATACCACGGACCAAAAACCATAACAATTCAATACCATGGACCCAATACTTGGAATCAACACTTATGACGAGATACCATGGCCCAAAACCATAGGTTCAAATTACCAAGGACTAAATACCATGAACCAACTGTAAGATTTCCCATGTGTGTGCACTTTTCTCTGCATGAAAGTGCGTGAACTTTTCTCTACATGAAAGTGTGCGAACATTGCTCTGCGTGAAAGTGTGTGAACTTTTCTCTGCATGAAAGTGTGTAAGCTTTTCTTTTTCTCTGCATGAAAGTGCGTGAACTTTCTCTGCATGAAAGGAACTTTTCTCTGCAGGAAAGTGCGTGAACCTTTGGTTCACACCTTTTGTGTGGGAGACCTGTGGAACCAGAAAATAACTTTGTTGCACTATAATTTATCATCTGAGATGAGTGGGTTGCAATTAAGTACAACATATGTGTCATAATGCCAACAAGTGGGACTTCATTGAGGAGATGACTAGAGGGATCCATTATGGGAGAGGATATGGTACTATTGTTCATAACAAAAGTGACGGAAGAATCATATGGACATTGAATGATTTGGTAAGCAAGATCAACTGGTGAAAGTGGAAATTGTTCTCCATAAGGGACAATGTTAATGGAGATTAGGATCTAGCCTTCCTAATACTTAGAGAGGGCTCTCTCCTTCTAATTTAACTTTGTTTTAGTTATTTTATTTTAGGCTAGTTATGATTGTACTTGAGTTTTAATTTGGATTCGGTGGTGGAATCACTGATTTAGATAGACAGAGGGATGGATTTTACCATTGGGCTATGGGGTCAAGTGTCAAGACAAACATCACTGGATCAAGTTCTAAAAGTAGTGCCTACAGGGAAAGGTAGTTGAGTAATTTCAGATCTTAAGGCTGGATGGTGAAGTTGATTTGAATCGGATCTGAGCAATTAAGGGTTCCTTAGGCCGGATAATGAAGGAAGTGAAGTAGACAAATCAGGATGGGAGAGAAATTAAGGAATATCATATCCGAATATTAGAAGAAAACAAAGAAATTATTAATTGTTCAAGGCAAGTGTACTTAAACAAATTTTGAAATAGATTTCCAGTCAATTCATTCACTTTACATAACATGCAAGTTTGTGAAATACATAAGATAATAATAAATTTGACAAAAGAAAATACTTCACTATAATAGCTCAACACATGAATCCTGTAATGCAATCTCTTTATTACTCACTCTGGTCTCCTGACTTGAAAAATTGGCACAATAACCCTTGGTTTCTGATGAATAGAACTCTACAAATGTCTAGCTATCCACGCCCAATACTTCAAATTATGAAGTATTTAACAAAAATAGTTTACAAAATATCCCAAAATATCTTGAGAATTAATCTAGAAGAAATAAATATCTTCATGTAAGAAGATAGAGATAGATGCTCAACTGTTGTATGTTGTCCCTATTTATTTGGCTTTGTTGTCTTTATGCTCTGATATTTTTTTGTTTACTCTCTACCTTGATGTTGGTATTCACACTAAGTGTTCTTTGGACTTTTCCCTTTCTGAAATGATACTCTCTACCTGATAATTTTTCATCTGGATGGCTTGTTACTTTTCCTTTAATGTGTTTTTTAACTTTGGTTGTGCATTTTTATATCAAGTCGTTTAACTTCTCCCAAATATGTGCATCTGGTAATTTGATATTTACCATTTTCCTGCAAATTTCATCTGCTTCTGTATATGTTCACAAAAAGGTGTTTTACCTCATGCTGGAGGTAAAACAGGTTCTCAAATGTCTGATATAAAACCTCTCCAGTAGGCATCCCCTTCATAAAGGAAGTATTTACTTGATGCCTAGCCACCTCTCTGATTCTCCTGTTGTAGTCCTCCTGTGGCATCAATTTGTCATTTATCACCAAGGGATTAGGCAAACCTTTCTGCCTTAGAGCATCAATCTTAACAATGAACCTGTCTATAGCCAGCTGCATGGTTTGACATTTGTCTTATAGGTTTAACATTAAATTTCTCTTGGTCAGCACCTTTTTTACTTCTAGTATTGTGCCTTTCCTTTCAGGTATGTCGATCTATTTAAATTGATATTTGTTTTTGGAGTTTAGGAAATGGATGATTCTAGTGGATTCTTCAGGCATATCTCCTAGCTTGGCGTTAACTTTCTGAATGACTTTTGTAGCCTCTTTGACTAAGTCATGTTGCTCAAAGATGACTTGAATGGATGGTCAAATATCATTGAGAGAGTCAATGATATTGGCCCATAACTGTTCTTTAGCTTGGCCAAGTGGCTCCTTTAATGTTAGCTCTTTATCCTCTCTTTCATCCTACTTGAGTTTTGTACTTCTTCTTAGTGCATACTCTGGGAAAGCTTATTGTAATTCTATAGACTTGTTATGTATTCCTTAAGTTTGTTTATCTATGTGGTCTGAATGGACATGTCCTTCATTGCTTTGACCAACTTTCTTGGCTTATCACCTGGCTGGTTTTTTGCTCAGGTTGAACGCGTTAGTGATGTAGATATTGTGGCAGTTGATAGTGTTGTAGCTAGTGGAGTTGTAGGAGCCAATGAAGCTACCAAGGTGGATGGTACTGTAGTAGTGACTATTGGAATTGCAGTGGTAGTGGTAGTCTCAAGGTTGGCTTGTTTTAGTTGTATTAAGTTGTCGAACTCCTTAACCATCTCTTTCAACTGATCATTCAATAGCATAATAAGGTCCATCATCTCTTCTTGCTGGGCTTGGCTTTGAAGGACCTCTTTTGCCTATGGATGCTCTCAATGAGGCAATTTTAATTGCTTCTTTAAATACGTAATGTCCTCGTTCTTCTCCTTAATCGGTTTCTCTGTAGCCTCGATATCACTGGGATTAAACCCAAGCTTAATTACCAAGTCTTCCAGTGACTTGATTCTGTTTTCCTTGGCTTGTGAGGAGGCATTTTCTAGCTTGCTCTGTGTAGTGATATTATCTAATGAAATTTGAGGTTTGTGCGCAGTCATAACTTTGCTAGTCATGGTGGAATAGATCGTCTTTCCTACCTGCTTATGGAACTCAATTCAGTCAATGGGGTGAAGATCCCTGGCCAAAACCTCAAAATCTATTTTCCTATAGTTTGCTCATGATCTTGACTATTGGACTATAGGTTTCATGGATGTCATCTGCATTTTACCTATTTTTATGTCAAAGGCTGACATTGATCTACTTTGATTTGCAGGTGTCTGGTTGAAGTATTGAGCATAAGTCTTAGCCTTCAACATTTCATTCCTCAACTTAATTTCTTTGTACCTATCTTTAATATCTTTCTCTTTATTGACAGGCCTGGTGGATGAAGAGACTTCAATGTTGAGCTGTTTCTCAATAAGCTGAGTGTTCGATGTTGAGGGATGGTGTGTTTCTCCTAAAGCTGTTGAGCCTTTGCTCCTTTCCACCATTGTATCAGTGCCAGTGATTTCTATTGTTCCTCTAACTGATCTCAAATTGTTCATCTTTGCTTTGAATGGCGGAACTAGAACCTTGTTTGCTAGTTCTCTTTGCATTAATTTCTTCATTTGCTGGAGTCTGTAAAAGAGGAGGAATATTCATTGGTTCTCCTAGTTGTGGAACCTACAGGAAGGAACCTGTATCAATCTATTTTTTTACATAAATTAATGTATTCTCTACATCAACTACAATATTTTCCATGTCTATCAATATGTTTTCCAACCATTCTGATTAGTTGGCAAATATTTTTATGTCTAGATTGGAATGATGTATGAAGGGACCCAGTTTGACCTTGAGCCTTAGCTTATTTATGACTCCATGAGGGTCATACTGCCACAAAAAACTATTCTTGAATTTCATTTGCTGCAAAAAAAATTCTGCCTCTCATCCAGCTTCCCTAGTATTGCAAATAAAGGGGCCCAATTGATTTTTCATTTTGAACTAGGTCTTCCTCCTAGCTGATAGGAAATTTACTTAATTTCCTTCTTATAATGCTGAATGATAATATTAAAATTATGAAGAAAAGGTCTACTTTCACTCTTAAGTATGAACATAATATAATTTTTTTATCGATTTTAAATAAAGATAAAGTAATTAAAAATAAAACTATCTGATATTTTTTAGTTTTGAGTTTAAAAAATATTTATATAATATTTTTTAAAAAGTTCATACTTCTAAAATATGTTTTCTTATAGAACATAAATAAATTATTTGAATATTTATATTATTAATTTATTGCAATATAAAATATATATAAATCTTAACCAAATATTTTAATAACTAAAAAGATATAATTGAAAGTAAAAAGATTAACTTTAAAAATAATAGGAAGATATGTATAATTCATTTAATTTTTAATAAAAATTTAATACGTAACATTTAAAAATTATTAATTATAATAAAGAAAACAATGTAGGTTATAAATAAAATATTTTAACCCGGTCAATATAATCCGTGAATAAAATGTTTCAAAGCTCATGTTAAGTAAAATATTCCAATGTCAATTATGAATATATTATATATTGTTAAAAGAGAACAACACATATATTAGATAATGTAATTAAGGAAATAGTTTATTAAGGTTAAAACATTTCAAATAGTTTAATTATTTTTTAATTTTGTCAAATTGTAAGCTTTTGGAAATCAATAAAAATTAGTTGGAATTGTATGTTTAAGACATGTAGTCCACAATCCAAGTGTCCATGAAGATTTCAAGGAGTTCAATCCATTTATTTATTAAAATATATAATTTAAACAATGAAAAATGGACAAAAGTGATCAAATCCCTTAATATGTAAACGTTTTTTCAAGTTTTTCACTCTAAAAGATGTTCTCACCTAAAGAGATTTTACTCTTTTCAGTGTTTGCTAGATCCATAACCTTAGACCTGCAGCTAAAATCTATATACAAAATTGGAAAAAAGCAATATCTAAACTTGGAGAGATAGAATAATTATAGGTACTTACATAGTGAGTTTGAAGATGGTGTAATATAATGAATATAAGAATATGAATTGACTTTCCAAATATGTAAATTTTATTTGTAGAAACTGCTTTTAACTATGACAAATTTTATTTTCTGAACATTAGTACGTTAATTTTCATTCAAAATATAATCCATATTATTTTGTTCTTGCAATTTTGATTGTATATATCATGGAATTTTTTACATAAACTTTTGTAATTGTAATTTTTTTTTTTTTATTTCAAATTATGAAAGGCATTGTATACTTAAAGTTACAAATATTTCAATCAATGCAACCTAGAGACATCATACTCTTATCAAACATTCATTTTTGTTTTTGGATTTTACATTTTAATGTCCTCTGCTACATATTATAATTTTTTTCCAAATGATTAATTCCCCAAAAAATTATTGTGGAAATATGCTAGGGTGTTTTTTAATATTTTAACATATGTCAAAAAAATGTATTAAAATAAGTGAAAACTATTTTTAAAATATTTTATATTTAAAATATGAAAAGTGGACTTTATATGGAATTTTGATTGTATAAATGATGGAATTTTTAACATAAACTTTTGTAAAATTGTATTTTTTTATTTTTATTTCAAATTATAAAAGGCATTATATACTTGAAATTGTAAAAATTTCAATCAATGCAAGCTAGAGAGGTCATACTATTATCAAACATTCACTTTTATTTTTGCATTTTACATTTTAATCTCCTTTGCTACATATTATAATTCTTTTCAGAATGATTAATTCCCCAAAACATTATTGTGGAGATAGACTAGAGGTGTATTTTAATAGTTTAACATATGTCAAAAGAAAAATGTATTAAAATAAGTGAAAATTATTTTTAAAATATTTTATATTTAGAATGTGAAAAGTAAACTTTATATGGAATTTTGATTGTATAAATGATGGAATTTTTAACATAAACTTTTGTAATTGTAATTTTTTATTTTTATTTCAAATTATGAAAGGCATTATATACTTGAAATTACAAAAACTTCAATCAATGCAAGCTAGAGAGGTCATACTATTACCAAACATTCATTTTTGTTTTTGGATTTTATGTTTTAATGTCCTCTACTACATATCATAATTCTTTTCCAAATGATTAATTCCCAAAAAATGATTGTGGAAATAGACAAGGAGTGTATTTTAATATTTTAACATATGTCAAAAAAATGTATTAAAATAAGTAAAAAATATTTTTAAAATATTTTATATTTAGAATGTGAAAAATAAACTTTATTTAGTTATAAAAATATGTATGTGTTTTTTTCAAAATTTGATGTTTTCACGTCCTAAGAACCAAACCACGAGGTAAATAATCTGAAATCTATATGCGAAGAAACAAAGTCTCTTGCACGTAGCATTTTTACTCGAAAAAAATAAATTAAAAAAAATGTGTCCATGTTAATGGTGTGTGTATTCTTCGCCTAAAAAATGCATGCAGATTTCTTGTTGTGTGAATATGCACTTATTCGTTTACCTAGTGGCTTTAAAAGATTGAAAATGGTTCATTTGAGTTTTGAGTGGTGGGTAGCGTGAGCAGGATAGGAGGGTCGAGTAAGAGATAGGGGAAGGGGGAAGGGGGAAGGGTGAAGGGTGGGGAAGAATGATTGGGTGAGTAAGGAGAGAGTGAGTGATAATGTAAAAGTCAATGATTAGGTGAGTGAGGAGAGAGTGAGTGATAATTTAAAAGTGAAAGAGAGAAGGAAAGAGGGTGAGAAGGGTTGAGGAGGGGAGATATTTGTTATTGAAATAGGGAGGAAGAGAGAGATAAAGTTGGAGGGGATGCTATGAATGAGTGATTGTGAGAGAGAGGGAGGTTGTGTTAGTGAGAGTAGTGAATAGGATGATATAGAAAAAGAAAGAGACAGTGGAGTGGGGAGGGAGAGGAAGAGGAGGAGGAAGAGTTAGAGACAATGAAATGATATGGGGGAAGAGAATGAGAGAGAGTGAGAAAGGGAGAGGTAGGGAAGGATAATGAGAGATAGAGAGTGTGTGTGTGAGAAAGGGAGAGAGAGAGAGAGAGAGTTGTTTACAAGAACATACTGTGTGAGGGAGGGAGGGATATTGAAATAGAGGGTGGGCGAGAGAGAATGACGAGATGGACTGTGAGAGAGAGGCATGAGGAGAGAGTGTGTGTGCATGTATGAGGGGAGTGAGGGATATAGAAATAGAGGATAAGGGGGAGAGGGTAGGTGGGTGACGACGTGTGTGTGTGAGAGTGGTGGGGGGAGAGGGGGATAGAAACAAATTAGGAGGGGATGGAGTGTGCGAAAAAGTGAGACAAGGAGGGAATGCGAGATAGAGAGAGATACGGATAAAGAGAGAGGATATGTGATAGAAGAAATGTTGGTGGGGAGGTAGTGATGGAGGGGGAGTGATGGAGAGAGAGTGAGGGATGGAGAGAGAGAGATAAAGATAGATATGGAAGGTGGAGAGAGCGAATAAGAGAGGGAGATGAAGAGATACAATGACAAAGAATGAGAGCTAGATAGAGAGTGAGTGATTGTGGAGAGAGGGAAATAGATGGTGTTGGAGATAGTGGGAGACAGAAGGAGAGAGGGAGGGAGAGAAATACAGAGAGGATAGAAAAGACACATAGAAATTATATAAGTTGAATTAGATAGATGGAGAGTGGGGGGGGATAAAAAGAGAGCCAAAGAGGGAGATAGGGAGGGGAAGGAAATTTATATAAGGGAGGGAGCTTGAGAGAGGGCCGAGAGAGGGAGAGAGAGTGGAAGAAGAGAGAGACAAAGAGGGAAGAAGTGAGAGTCAGGTTGAGAGAACGAGTAAGAGAAGGATGAATGGACAGAGTTGAGGGATAAGGAGAAACAAAGAGATAGAGACAAATAGTCAAAAAGTGAAAGAACTAGGGTGGGAAAGAGAAAAGGGGACATGGAGAGAGATAAAAATGAGGAAGCGGAGATAGAGAGATAGATACACGAAAATATGTAAATGGAAATAGAGAGATAACAAGTTGGGGGTGAAGAAAGAGAGAAATTCAGAACTAGATGGGAAGGAAGGATAGACAAATAGGGATATAGCATGGAAGAAGAAAGGGATAGAGAAGGAAGATGAGAGAGAGAGAGAGAGAGAGAGGCTAAGAGATGGGAGGATATGGAGAGTGACAGAGGAGAAAGGAAAGGATGGAGAGAGTGGAAGGTGAATAAAACATAGACAAATCAGAGAGGGAGGAATAAATATATGGAGAGACAATGATGGCACATAGGGAGGGAGAGATATAGATAAGGAAAGGATAATATATAAAGAAGAGGAGAGGGGGGGATGATACATGGAGAGAGATATAATGAGAGTCATATAGTGAGATTGAAGGAATGACGAAAAGAGATGGGGGCAGTGAAGGAGCGATATAGATAGATAGATGGAAGAAGAGATAAAGAGAAACACATGATTACAATAATAGAAATAGACAAATGGAGAGTACTAGACCAATAGAAATAGACAACGATATATGAATAAATGAAGGAGAGAAGCATGGTACAAATGGTAAGAAGATTATGAAAGGAGTGATAGTGGATGGGAGGGAGTGGAAGAAGAGAGAAATAGAGAAGGAAAAAAGAAAGAAAGGTGGACATAAAGAGAAAGGGGGAAGGAGAGAGGGAGGGATGTCCAAAGAGTGAAGTGGGCAGAGGAGAGAGATATAAAAAGAGTGGGAGATATGGAGAGACGTAGAGAGAGTGTTGGGCGAGAAGGGAAGAGCCATAATGAGGGGGAGAGAGAGAAGGAGATAGAGATAGACATGGAGGGTGCATAGGTATGGATGACATAGAGGGAGATGGAGATAATATAGAAGAATGAAGATAGAGATGGGTATAGGGTGAGAGGGAAAGGAGGGAGGATAGAGAGAAGAGACGGGGGAGATTAAGAGAGTATGGATAGAGAAAGTGAGATCTCGGAAAAGGAGAGATATTTGTCTAGTCTACAAAAACATTGTATAGTTAGACACCCTTCTACTTCTACACATTCACCAATTTCTTGGAATTTATCTTTGGGACAAATGGTGTTGACAATATCCAGGGGGGAACTTGCAGAATCTACGCCCCATCATCTGTTGGGGATCTAGATTGCAAGGAACAGGTGCATATTTTTGGATAAGGAAACCCCTGCTGAGTCGATTGTGTTACAATGTACTTCTATTTTCTCAAATATTCCTGAATCTGAGGAGGAAAGGAACCCGAGACAGATAAGGGAAGAACAAATCAAAGAAGGTGTCCCATGGGCCTACTTTGATTGGGATTCTTAGAATAATAAAGTAGGAGCAGGGCTGATTATTCATCTAAATGAGAATCAGATTTCAAAGGCTTCAGTGGGTCTAGGCAATGGATCAAATAACTTTGCATAAATGTATGCCTTAAAGCTACTTTTTTATTGACTCATTCACAGCAACATCTTCATAGTTCAGATTTTTGGGGATTCTTTAAATGTCATAAAATGGGTTAATGGTCAAAGTAGATGTCAAAATTATATGTGGAGACCTTTATTAGAAGAAATTCAGAACTTAAAGCTTTCATTTAATATTTCTTCACTATGCCATATCTACAGGGAACAGAATGCATCAGCAGACAAGCTTTCTAAAGAAGGTATGCAACAGGATTTGGGCAGCTAGAGAGTAGTAGAGGAAGACTATGGATAGATCCGTGTGTCAGATTAGCCTCCTCAGACTTATTTTTTACTTTTCCTGTTGGATTGTTCACAGTCGTTTGTATCTTTTTTGGGACTATAGATGTTTAGGGGAAAAGTTTTTTTAATAGTTTTATTTTGTACGTATTTCCTGTTGTCCTCTATGAGGAGACCGAGGAAATAGGTTCGTGACTGGGACCTCTTTATGGAAATCGTTTATATGGGTTGTTTTTAGTGACTTTTTTTCTGGAAACGTGAGCTGTATAATGAGGCTTACGCTTTGAGAGGGTTCATTTTCTAGTTTTTTGTTGAATACAAAAGGCAGTCACTTTTTTGCAGTAGCTATATGATCTTATCATATCACAAACTCAATGCTCAGGCACATACAATGTAACTTTTTATCTTGTTTATAAAAAGTTCGCTTTTTTTCTTTGGAAAAAAAATGATCATTTTTGCCAATTTTAGAGAGATGTAATGTAATTAAAAGTAAAAAAGTCTAAGAAATGTGTATAATACATTTAAAAAGTGTTTGAGTATAGAATATCGAAAAACTATTTCAATGGTCACAATACTAATTTATTCCAATAATAACTATACATATAATTGAAAGTAAAAAAAAAAAAAAAAAACTTAAGTGAAATGGTTTACAGCGGAAATTCTCATGAGAAGAAAGGGATAAAATGACATTCATAGGGACATGTATGAGATTTCAATGCTCCCCATTATTGAAAATTGACAGTGGATTAGCAAATTTCATATTTCGTTTTCTACTCAAGTGGCATACAAATTAATATATTTTTTGTGGTAATGCAATAGCTCAATTTCCATTGGCCATAGAAATGAAGCCTTGCCAAACTGGAAGCCTTAGGTTCAAATCGTGTGCTATCATCATGATCGGTTGAGAAGTTGGATATGATTAATATGTAGTGCTACCCAGCTTGCAAGTATATATATTATCTATATCTATATATCTTATTATATATAATTATATATATATATATATATATTATATATATTTTTTGTGGTCATTAGTTTCAACTTCTATTCCTCCACAACAACCCAAATATATTAGGTATCTAACGTAAATGATTTGATTTATTATTTTCATTACTTTTTACTTTTATTACATTTCAAATGAAGTCGGCATTATATTTTATTATTATTCTTTTATGTAAATGTTGAAGTACATTAGCTGACATTATGTTGTTTTATTATTAGCTATTGATTTAATGCTTCATTGTTTCGTGTTAAGTGCCACTACAAGATATCTGTATATCACAATATTGACTTGTAAAGAACCTCTTGGTACAGTAACATATTTTATTTTATGAAGTATTTTCGAATAAATTATTTCAATTTTTTTAAAGAAATATTTAACTTGAAAAATATTATCTTGAAGAATATTTCGTATTTTAGTTCATCTTCTTTCATATTTTTTCTTTTGTAAAAATGGACTAAATAGAAAATAAGTAATATTAATTATATTCTTTCTTTGTTAAGATAATGCATTTATATTACTAGACATCTAAATACATGAGGTTACATAGATATCCAAACAATATGTGGAGGTTTCACGGATCTTGAGCAAAATGTCACAATCACCATTACTTGTGGAAGCTCAGAACCATAGAGACTAACACACCAAATCCTCATTTTTCTGGAGTCACTCAAATAAATTGGGATAATAAATTTTCTAAAGTCTCTTGTCGAAGTGGCCATACATACATACAAAAAAAACCCATAAAGTTGGCTTTAAGGTTAAAAGGGACATTCCTAAAGCTATGTCATTAAGCAAAAAGAAAGAGAAAAGTTTATACCAAACTACATATCTAAAGAAAAACATAACCAATATTTTGCAAACTAAGAAGACTAGAAAAGGAACTCAAAGCTAACTAGAGAGAACACCATGCAAACATGAGTTGAATATGCACACTAAATTCCCATCCTAACCCACTAGTATGTAGTGCAAAGATTGCCCATGCCACCGCTCAACCAAATGCATTTTCTCATGATTCTCAAATGAAGAAATAATAGCAAGAGGCCTTGCACTAGATCCAATAGGATCCATCATGTCCATGCCATCATATTCACATGGAATATGACTTTCAGTATGGGCGAGTTGAGACTTGAATATGTCTAAACAAAACCTATCATTCTTTAACGTTCTCTTCATCTCCTCCATAAAATTGAAGATGTCACACCTCTCAAATTGTTTATTCCTCAAGACTAGGCCAAGGAGGGTCTTCATTTGCCATAGGAGAGCCATTGAATTGAGGTATTACTTCTTCATGTCCTTGGAAAGCCTATGGTCGAGAACCCAAGTTGGCATGTCCTACATCATTTCTAAATTTCAAAGTGATTTTCTCTATGTTGGCCTTTGTCTCAAACTTGCATATTCCTATGCAAGTTTCTGGTGGAACAATGTTAAAAATGGTGGAAAAAACATTGAGCACCATGTTGCCCATGCAAGGCACACCCACCACCTCCCATTTTATCCCGGTTCCATGGCAGAAGCATGACCCAAGACTTAGCACCTTTTGTATGAGCCTCTACCTCGAGAGGGACAAAAAACTAGATTGAACCCAAAGATGGCATAACCAATGAAACAACAAGCTAGGTCGTCCCAATACCTCCATGTAATTGGACCCAACTGCAGACACACTTTGAATTTGACAGAGAAGGAGTTATTATCTCCTCCCTAGAATTAACCACTTAGATCATTGAACGTCCAAATACACAAGCCAAGACTTAGATCTTGTAGTATCTCAAAGGACAAAACCACCCCACTACTGCAAAACCCTTGATTTTAATCACCCAAGGACCGAATAAAATCCTAGAAAGCTCTAAGGAAAAATTTCAACCAATATTTATAATTCTAAATCTATCATCCACCTGTTCTAACCGTAAAATGACAACCTTCATATTAGAAGAAACCTTTAAATCTCTATTATCAATACATCGCAAAAATATTAATAATATTTATTTATGTCTTTAATAGTATTAACAAAAAAAATTTAAGTTAATTTATTTTTTATTTCAAATTCTCATATTTTTATTTTATTCGATTAAATAGAATCCAAATCCAACCCACATATATATTTAAATATACATTTCCTCCTATAGTTAGATTCTTTTGTAAATTTAAAATGGAGGGGCCTTTCACATCCATTAGGTGAGTCAAACAAATAACGTAAAGAACAAAATTTCTATCCCATTCATTTATTCTACCATCCACGGAGGTGTAATTCCTTTTATGTACCATAGGGTAGGACGTTTAATCGGACGGATCCAATGGTTGTTGCTGATTCAAGGCAGGTGTAATTCGTTTTGTTCTCAATCATGAAATGACATTTATCGAAAAAAAAACATTAAGAATTATAATCGAAAAATTAAAATGAATATCCAAGTTTTATCAGCATTAATTATTAGTACAGAAAAATACTAATTTCTTTTTATAATGATGAATGATAATATTAAAATTATGAAGAAAAAGTCTACTTTCACTTTCGAGTATAAACCTAATATAACTTTTTTTATCGATTTTAAATAAAGATAAAGTAATTAAAAATAAAATTATCTTAGTTTTCAGTTTAAAAAATATATATATAATATTTTTAAAATACTCTTAAAATTATGTTTTCCTATAAAACATAAATAAATTATTTGAATATTTATTAAATATATATTTGAAATATTTATATTATTAGTGTCCACATGGGGGTAGCTCAAGCGGCAATGGCTGTGGAAATGAAAATCTCACAGAACCGGAAGTCTTGGGTTCAAATCTTGGGCTACCCTTCCCCGGTTGAGGGGTACTTAATGGACATGTAAATCGGAGAGTCCCGCCCCAGCCTACAAAAAAAAAAATTTATATTATTAATTTATTGCAATATAAAATATATATAAATCTTAACAAAATATTTTAATAACTAAAAAGATATAATTTAAAGTAAAAAATATCAACCTTAAAAATAATAGAAAGATATATATAATTCATTTAATTATTAACAAAAATTTAATGGGTAACATTTCAAAAGTATTAATTATAATAAAGAAAACAATGTAGGTTATAAATAAAATATTTTAATGTTATAGTTAAGTAATATTAACTTGTGTTTTAAAAATATAATAACAATTTAAAAAATATTTTTTCCTGGTCAATATAGTCCGTGAATAAAATGTTTCAATTTTCATGTTAAGTAAAATATTCCAATGTCAATTATGTATATATCATATATTGTTAAAAGAGAACAACACATATATTATATTATGTAACTAAGGAAAAAGTTTATTAAGTTTAAAACATTTCAAATAGGTTAATTATTTTATAATTTTGTCAAATTTTAAGCTTTTTGAAAATTTTAAGCTTTTTGAAAGCAGTAAAAATTAGTTGGAATTGTAAGTTTAAGACATGTAGTCCACAATCCAAGCGTCCATGAAAATTTCAAGGAGTTTAATTCATTTATTTATTAAAATATATAATTTAAATAATGAAAAATGGACAAAAGTGATCAAATCCCTAAATATGTAAACATTTTTTCAAGTTTTTCACTCTAAAAGATGTTCTCACCTAAAGAGTTTTTACTGGTTTCAAGGTTTACGAGATCCATAACCCTATACCTGCAACTAAAATCTATATACAAAATTGGAAAAAAACAATATGTAAACTTGTAGAGATAGAATAATTATAAGTACTTATGTCATATCCCTCCATACGCTAACATTACACAATAAAAAAAAAATATATTTACGTTATCTACACATCTATATATTAATGCCATCATGGTAATTGACTTTGGTAATAACTGATATGATTATAAATGGAATGATCCTGCATATCTATCTTCTGGCAGAGAACAAGACGTTGATTGTCCTTGGTCACTTTATATGGTACATATCAATTCGTTTGGCGGCATGTTGAGGTGCTCTACTTGTGACACCTGGCTCCTTGGTCCACGCCATCGATCCGCATCACTGATCTTTGGGTTTGGTGGCTGGGGACATTAATGTTACAGTCCCGCCACACCACCTCTCGGGATTCTCATAGTAATCGTCGGCCAGGATCACTTCCAGCGATCGAACGGTGGAGGATTGAGGTGCCTTGGGCGGTGTATTACATAGGGTTTCATTCACGCGGTCCTGGTCATTTGCCTTGTTGTTCCAGCTCTACAGAGCAGCCCTTGCTCCGACGTCACTGTCATGATCGGGGTGCCATTACCGTGGGCACTCCTGGTTCAACTCACCGGTATCTTGAAGGTATTCTAGAGACGGCCTGGTTGACGGTGAAACCCTCACTGTCTCTCGCCCTTAACTCCATCTGTAACAGGTGATGCGCATCTCCTTTAGTTTCAATACTGTATTAGTTCATCCTTTTCACTGTATTTTTGTGAATAAGCTAACTACCTTGATTAATGCTGGTTGGAGCAGGGTAGCAGACCGATGAGGCCGCAATTACGAGGATGATTCAGGGTTTCGACCATCAACACCCTAATCCGGTAAGTTTTCTACCACTGTAGGTTTTACTGGTTGATTCAATCTTGAAGTTCGACTTATTATTGTTCTTCTGTATCAGGGTTTTTGTCAATCCTATCATAGCTTGGCACAATGGCCACACCTCGGCAGAACTTCCCTTCTGTTCGTTGTTTACCATTGTTTTGGGGTTGAAACCTAGGTCGCCGTATGTGTAGATTGTTCATAGGGTTTTAAATTTCGTTATAGCCTGTCAGAAAGCTCAGATCTATGGGGTCGAGCTTGCGTTCGTTTACCTCTGTTCCATTTTGTAATTGTTCGGATTCTCAGTATAAATATATTGTAATGGACTCGGTATTAATGGCCGTGGTTAATGCATCAGGATTATTGGGTTTGTCTCCATTTGTTGAACAGGTCTTCGCATGCTACTGATCTTATTGCATTTCTACTGTTTAATATGCTTATAATCTGTTAGCATGCGGTGCTGCTCCCTACGAGCCACCGAATCTTCTCATGTTACACACTGGTTATTTATTTCTATTTTAATGAAATGTTCTGAGGATTTTGGTTAACGACCCTACTCTTTCAGGGTTTGCCGTCTCTCGGAGGTTAGATGATATATAGATAAATGAGTTGATAATGATGCAAATGCATATTATTGTTGATAATTGACTAATCCGAGCGATAGACTTTTATTAATGATTCTGATATGTTTATGTATGGAATTTAGGAGAAAGCCTGTTACGGCCTAGAAGAGGCTCCGCTCTTTGTGGTTTACCACTCTCCTAGTTATTAGCTGATGTTTATCCTGTTAAATGCTCAGGTCGAATTCTTCAATATTTGTCTTCTTGCTTGGATGTTTAACAAGTATATCCGCCGAGCGGATGGTATGACCTTCAGGTTAAATCACTCTCTATTTGGCATCATACTGGGCGCCATACTACCAGGTGGTACTCACCTGTGTATGCGGCCAACTAGATACTTCTACAGTTATGATATTCGGCGGTTATATTCATAGTTTTTACAATGTGAGTCTATTACATTATTCTTGTTTCTTGTAACCCTTATCGAAACTATGATTCTTGCGAGGGTTTGTATTGCTATTTACCTGGAAATACATATATTTACAGGACACCATAACTATCATCTTTGGCTGCTACATCCCGTAATGAAATTTCATTACGAGTATATTTGTATTGTTTTGTTCACTTCTTCAATACTTGTATAATTATAGACAACATATGAGTCACTGCTCATGGAATGTTGTGTTAGGTGTAAATGGTTATTTTCGGTGTTGTTATATACCGTAGGTATTAATATTTATATACCTGTTTTCATACCCGGTAATGGTAGTTCATCCATTCTATTCCATTCTGGCACCTAATAATTACTGTCTCTTTATTTTACACGATTTGACTTGTCCGAAAGTAAAGTACAGGATACTGTTCAAATTCTCATTCTCTGTTTCTTTCTCTTACTTTATACATTTTATATATATAACAGAGGCGTTAACCGTTACCGACATTGATTTCAGTAATACCCAGTTTCTGATTTGCAGCCCAAAAGCCACACTCATAGCAACTATAATTAGATTCTTAGAAATACAGGGTAATAACTAGTCTTCCAGATTTAATGAAAACTGCAGATACTTACCTGTGTATCCTTGTCTTTTATCTTCTGCACTTCTACAACACGTAGAAGGTGATTGAATGCTTGATGTCCTCCCAGCCACGAGACCAGTTGTCCGAACTGAGTCTCTCCCCCAAGCTCTCTTGCCGGCCACAGCCTCAGCAATATGAAACACAAATGTGCCTGTGCTATCTGGTCCTCACCAGACGTATCACCCTCTTCTTCTACTCCAGTGCCTTTTCTTTTCTTCTTGTTTGTTCATTCAACAACCCGGGTCTTTTCTTCTTTCCCCTTTTCTATGGGAAAGAGAAAACAGTTAGGGTTTTCCCCTAGTATGCTGGCAACTGTTTTCCTTTATCTTTAAGCAGGAAGAGTAAATAACTTTTCACATAAAGTTACTGTGTACACATATATCATGCAATTCATATTATACCATTTGCACAAATAATATTTCCATCATTTTCAAGAAAATAATAATTTCTGTTATTTTTATTCACCTATAAGGGTAAATAACAATTTATTTACGTAAAATGTCTGGTCATTACATCTCCTCCCCCTAAGATTCGACACCGTCTCGGTGTCTCACAGATCCGAACAGATCGGGATAGGTCCTTTTCATCAATTCCTCATCTTCCCAAGTGGCCTCGTCGGGCCCAAAATGTCGCCATTGCACCTTAACTTGGGTAATAGCTCATTTCCGCAGTTGCACTTCTCTCCGGTTGAGAATGCTCAGCAGTTCGACCAGAACCTCTCCTTCCGGTTCGACCTGCAACACACAAATCTTTGAATTAGTTTCCTTTTTCATATATAATTTCTTTACTGAATTTTATCATAACAATCACCCACCTGAATCTCCTGCCATTGGATTACATGCTTAGGGTCATACACATATTTCTTTAGGACAGAAACATGAAACACGTTATGGACTCGGATGTGACTTGGCAGGGCCAGTTGGTAAGCTACTAGTCCGACCCTTGCTAAAATTTGAAAGGGTCCAAAATATCGGGGTGCCAATTTAGCGCATCCACTCCACTGCAAAGTACTTCTTTTGGCCTGAATTCGAATGTACACGTGGTCCCCAACCTAAAACTCTTTAAACCTTCTCTTTCGATCAACGAAATTCTTTTGTCTATCTTGGGCAACTTTCAAATTAACACGTACCCTCTTTACCATATCTTCCATCTCCTTCAGCATCTCAGGACCTAGACTCAATTTATCTTCTGATCCTCCCCAACTAGTGGGTGTACGACATTTCTGACAGTACAAAACTTCAAATGGACTCATTTGTGTTGAGGTATGGTAACCGTTGTTGTACGCAAACTCTACAAGATGTAAGTAATTTTCCCACCTTGTGGGTTGTTGCATGACATAAGCCCTTAGCATATCCTCCACCATCTGATTCACTCGTTCCATTTGACCATCAGTTTGTGGATGGTATGCTGTGCTGAAATTTAGTTGAGTTCCTAATTCAGCAAA
Organism: Pinus taeda; assembly: GCA_000404065.3. Taxonomy (NCBI): domain Eukaryota; kingdom Viridiplantae; phylum Streptophyta; class Pinopsida; order Pinales; family Pinaceae; genus Pinus; species Pinus taeda. The sequence goes on from APFE030118020.1 coordinate 98,545, forward strand.
CAGTGTTTTCCAAAATGCTGATGTGAATTTCACATCACGATCGGAAATTATTGTTTTCGGAAGTCCATGTAACTTGAATACATTCTGCGTAAAAATGTGGGCGATCTGCGCAGCTCTATATGTAGATTGCACCGGTATAAAGTGTGCAGCCTTACTTAGTTTGTCCACTACCATGAAAATGGAATCATTATTCCTTATTGTTCTGGGTAATCCTGTAATAAAGTCCATGGAGATGATTTCCCATTTCCATTCTGGAACTGGCAATGGTTGTAACAATCCCGCTGGATGCTGATGTTCTGCTTTAATCTGTTGACATTCTAAGCACCGTGCCAGGTATTCAACAATGCTTTTCTTCATTCCAGGCTAGAAATATTCTTTCCGGATTGTTGTTATCATCTTTTGATAACCCGGATGACCTGCATAATGGCTGATATGAAATTCATCCATAATCAGATTTCTAATTCTGCTTTGATTAGGCACATACAATCTTTTCTTGAAGTAAATCCTTCCAGCATCATCTAATTCATATTCTTGTTGGCTGTCTTCTTTAGCAGATTGATGTATCTGCAATTTCAATTGCTGATATTCAGTATCTTGATCTGCAATTTCTTTTATCATTTCCATGAAGGGACTTTTCCATCCACTAAAGGAAACTTCATACAATTTGTGTATTTTCTAGCTCAAGGCGTTTGCCACCTTATTTTCCTTCCCTTGCAAATGCTTTATGTCAAAATCAAAGCCACTTAGAAAGTCCACCCACCTTGCTTGCCTAACATTTAAGGTAGGTTGGCTGAAATAATTAGTCAAACTGTGCTGGTTGGTATGCAGAAAAAATTTCCGGCCCATGAGATAGTGCGCCACATCTTCAGGGCATGTATAACGGCAGCCAACTCTAATTCATAAGTAGAATATTTCTGCTCATGTTCTTTTAATTTTTGAGACTCGTAAGCAATTACGCTGCCTTCTTGCATCAAGACCCCTCCCAATCCCTCTTTACTAGCATCTGTACATACTACATAATCCTTATTGGGATCTGCTATACTCAGAATAGGTGCTGTGGTGAGCAGATGTTTCAATTGTTCGAAACTTTTCTGGCGATTTGGGGTCCAATGAAATAGTTTTCCTTTCTTCTGCAGGGAAGTAATGGGGAATGCTACCTTAGATAAACCTTCCACGAATCTCCTGTAATACCCAACTAACCCCATGAAAGATCGGACATCTGCTACATCCTTTGGAACCGGCCATTCCATTATAGCTTTTATCTTTTCCGGATCCAGTGCAATTCCATCTTTTGCGATTACGTGACCCAAATACTGAATTTCTGCTTTGAAGAAGTCACATTTACTAAACTTAGCGTACAGTTGATGTTCTCGAAGGGTCTGCAATACTATTCGGAGATGTTCATGATGTTCTTTGATAGTGCGTGAATAAATTAAGATATCATCAATAAATATCAGCATGAACTGGTCCAAATAGGGATGGAAAATACCGTTCATTAAACACATGAAGGTTGCCGGGGCGTTGGTGAGCCCAAGCGGCAAAACCACGAATTCATAGTGCCCATACCTGGTTCTAAAAGCTGTTTTTGCGATGTACTCATCCTTAATTCTGATCTGGTGGTAGCCTGATCGTAAATCGATCTTAGAGAACACTGTCGCGCCTTTTACTTGGTCGAACAATTCATCGATCCGGGGAAGAGGATACTTGTTTTTAATAATCAACTTATTCAATTGTCTGTAATCAATACACATCCGGAGGGTGCCGTCTTTCTTCTTGACAAATAACACTGGTGCCCCCATGGAGACACACTGGGACGGATGTAATTCTTGTCCAGTAATTCTTGCAACTGCATTTTTAATTCTGTCAACTTAGGTACACTCATTCTGTAGGGTGCTCGTGATACTGGTGCAGCCCCTGGTACCAACTCTATAGTAAACTCTATGTTTCTTCGCGGTCGTAGTCCTGGAATTTCTTCTGGAAACACATCTGTAAATTCTTGTATTACAGGGATATTATTCAAAGATGCAGATTTATCCTTGGAGTTTGCATAACCCACTTGGATGGCGTACACTTGACAGCCTTTCCGTACACATTTTACCAACTGATTTGCAGTTATCGGTCGAACCTGCACTGGTCGCTTGATTCCCTGCATTTCCTTGTTGTTTCCTTGTTGATCTCTGTACTAAATAATTTTGGTTTTGCAATCAACTAATGACCAGTGTTTCTCCAACCAATCCATACCGATTAGAATGTCATAGGAACCCAAAGGGAGTATGTTCAGGTCAGTTGTTATTGGCTGGTCTGCTATAGTAAATGAGCAATCATTGATCTTGGCGGTTACCCGCCGCTTAGCTCCAGTAGCTAATTGCACTAGCCATGGGTTTTTAAATTTAACAGATTGCAAATTACAACGTTCCACTACTTTTGGGTTCACATAACTTAACGTGGCCCCGGGGATCAATCAAAACAGATATGGCAAGGTTTGAAATTTTACCTTCGAACTCGACCATGGTTGGTTGATATTCTGCTTGTCAATCCTCCAAAGCCGCATTGATTCTGGGTACGCTTCGACCCACTTCGCCAACAGTTGAAGCTTCATGAATTTGAGACAGCTGTTCAGTTCCCTTTCGTTGTGGACAATTTTTGATGTAGTGAGGCCCCCCACAACCCCAGCACTATACGGGGGGTCTTGCTGTCCCCTCATTGTCCAATTTTATTTGCTGTTCATTGACCTTGGATTCATTTGCGGATCTGAACTTAGATGTAGTTCTG
>APFE030118028.1:0-10965 GCA_000404065.3 Pinus taeda
CTTCTTAAGCATGTTTGTAATCTCTCTTAGGTGCTCAGCAAGATTAGGTACAAAGCGGCGTAGAAAATTCATTTTACCGTTGAAAGATTGAATCTCTTTCTTATTCCGGGGTAGATCGATTTGTTGAATCGCTTGTACAGGTGCTGGATCAATACGAATGCCATCTTTTGAGATAATGTGCCTGAGTAGTTTGCCTTCCTCCATGGCGAACAAGCTCTTTTTCGGATTCAGTGACAAGCAATATTTTTTGCACTTTTGAAAGACAATTTTTAGATGGTACATGTGTTCTTCATCAGATTTGGAAAACACCGTCAAATCATCCAGGTACACAACCAAGAAGAGATCCTTCTCATTCACGAAAGCCAAGTCCATTGCACGCTGAAATGTGGCACCCGTGTTCTTCAAATCAAAAGGCATTTTAGCGTAATGAAAAGTTCCTCATGGAGTGGTGAACGATGTCTTGTCTCGGTCATCTTCATGGACAGAAACTTGGTTATATCCAGAATAACCATCAGGTAGTGACATACGAGATGCTCCCACTACTCGCTGAAGTATATGGTCCATTTTGGGCAGTGGATAGTTGTCTTTCAATGAAATTTTATTGAGATTTCTAAAATCAATGCACAAGCAAATCTCACCTGTCTTCTTTTGTACGAGCACCAAATTAGAGATCCAATCCGAAAATATAATGGGAACAATGATTCCTGATTTTTACAACCTGTTTATCTCCTTTTCGATTGATGGCAGCAGCTTTGGATTAAGCCTTCTCAACTTTTTTCTGAAAGGTTTCTGATTGGGCTTAATGGGTATAGTGTGCTGAATTATATTGGTATCATATATCTTTAAGTCAGAATAGTCCCAAGCAAACACATTTGCAAATGAAGACAACAAACTGATATATTTGGCTTTGATATTTTGTGGCAATGCTTTAGACAGTATTACCATTTTAGGATTAGCAGCTGTTCCGACATTGACCTCTTCCACACCCTTCTTTGTTGGCTCCAATGTTGGTTTGTGGGCTACATCATCTTGATCAAAGAGTTCTTCTAAAGGTATCAAGCCTTTAGGAATAATGTTATTCTTTAGCTGCAACACGTCCATTTCATTGATCTGCACATCATCTTTCCCATTATCTTTGCCATCATCATTTTCTACATCAATTGAGGTTTCTTTAAACTTACATTTGTTTTGCAGAAAATCATCAATCTCCTCATCATCTTGGAAAACTTTCCAATATCTCTGATTGTCCGAGACAGTCAGACGATGCTTGACATGGATTTCGAATTTATTACTAGAGTTCATTGGGATCTTCAAACTACTTGTTGCCTTAGCAAAAGGCAGCAAGAGCATCAGCAATGTTATTTTGTGTACAAGGCACACATGTCAAGGTGTATTCTGAAAATAATTTTAGGATGTCTAGGACTGCATTCCGGTAAGCCCGCATCCGAGGATGCTTTGCTTGATATTCACCTTTGACCTGCTTAATCACCAATTCGGAGTCGCCATATACTACAATCCTCTTAGCATTCAGTTTTCTTAGAATTTTTAGGCCAGCAATCAGAGCTTCATACTCAGCTTCATTATTTGAACAATCAAAAGCTAACTTGTAAGAGCATACCCGCACGTTACTAGGCTCTTTGTTCAGGGCGGAGAAATGACTCTGTAGCCAAATCCAAATTCCAGCACCATCATTTCCTACTGCTCCATTGAAATCCATGGTCCACAAACCTTCTTCCTCCTCTTGCAAGTGTTGAAAATCTGTTTGTTGTGCTTTGTCTGCTTGCTGTCCATTACTTTCAGTTGATCACTCAATGATGTTCTGCTGTTCTTGTCCTTCTCTCTTTAAAACTCCTCTAAAATTTTCTGTTATTTCTGGAATATCATCTGCTTCTACTAACTGAATATCGATATCATTGAAACTATCAGAATACAAAATGAAAGACTCTAAATCTATATGTACATAATTAATCAGATGATTTATTGGTTTCTCCTTGCTTGTAATCATGTATTTCATTTTTTGTTCCCGATACAATTTCCTCATTTGGCCAAACACCGGAATTGTTGCATAGGAGAAATCTAGTTGTAGTGTCCCTTTCAATTTTTCTACCCAAGACCTGGAAAGAAGCATGCCAAACCTGGGAGGAATATCTGCTACAACAATATCCATTAAAATATTCTTCATTAGGAGTTGCCAAACTCACAACCAAGTCTTTGATGAGCCTGATACATCATACTCTGCTGGAATCAAATGAATAGAGATCATGGTATTGTCGGGTGATGTCCAGACCCAGCTTATCCATGATAGACTTGGGCATGAGATTGTGAGAAGCTCTGGAATCGAACATGGCATTATGTAACACAAAATCATGCAATCTTAAACTGATATAAAAAGGTGGCACATCACTATTAGGAGACTCACCATTCGATGTTGGCCCAAAAATCATTTCAGGTTGATCATGTTCAACATTCACCATGTCAGACATTGGTCTAAATTCAACATTTTAGATACTTGCCCTCTATAACTACTGTTCCTCATTATTTTAGTCAAGGGAATGGATACCTTCAATTTAGAAATCTCATTCTCTAAATTAAAAGTGGGAATCTTTTCTACCTCTTTGACTAGGATTTCTTTCCTTTCCTTTTCTTTCGATACAATTGGCTGATTTGATTGTTTTGCTAATGGTGATTTGCTGCACTCCAAACCAACCACCTCCTTTCCTTTCCTTTGTGTAACTGATGAATCATTCTTTGATGCATTTCCTTTGTGTAACTGATGAATCATTCTTTGATGCATTTCCTTTGTGTAACTGATGAATCATTCTTTGATGCCTCAACATCCTTCCTTTTCTGAATTGGTTTGACCGGCACATCTCTGTTTCTAAGTGAATATCGCTACTCCTGGGTGGATAGAGCCTTCATATAGCCTCTTTGGTACTCATCTGATTCTTCCTACACAATGGTGTCATTGGCTAGAATTAAATCTGCATCTTTGTGTACAACCGAGCTCTCTGCATACTCCTCATCGTCAGTGAGATAAATAGGCAAATCATCAAGAGTAAAGAGGTGTTTTTCTTCACCTATTATATTCTTGTCCTCATCTGACTCCGGTCCATGCACAAAATTCTACTGCAAGGGTGGTTGTATTGGCTGGTGTGCTATCTGCTCTTGGGCTCGCTGATCTCTCTACCTTATTCTATATTGTGGCTGTTGCTGGCCATGGAAGTTAGGATTTCTAACTTGTGTCTCAGGTTTGTCAAGTTTGACCCTTTCAAGCATCTACTCTACCTTCCGAAGTAGTTGATCTACCGAGGAAGATTCTTCTTTTACGGTGACCTTCTTCCTTGCCTTTGCTCTAGCTCTCTTGGTCAGCAAATTTTCCTCAACGATGACTGCTATCTTCTGCATGTCTTCCATTGTGGCCGATTCTCTCTCTCTTAATTGATAAGCCATGTCAGCATCAAAACTATCCGAGAACTTCACCATGGCTGGCCCCACAGGTGGCCTTAGATGATCGGGAATTTCAGTATAAACTGAATTGAATCTAATGCAGTAGTCTTGGACTGACTCACCAACGTTTCGTTTGATTTGCTCATATTCAGCTAGAATTTGAAGAGGATTCTTTGTCATGTCCTAGCGGTTTAAAAATTGTCTCTGTAGGTCGGCCAGGGTAGCAATATGTGAAGCCGACAAACCTTTGAACCATTTCCTCACTTCACCTGCAAATGTTTGTACAAAGAGTCTCATTGCCACATTCTCTACATCGATCTCATGAAGTTCATAGAAATCTTCCATTCTATCCACATGTTGCTGAGTAGTAATGTTGTTAGGAGTTCCATCAAAAAACGGGATTTTTCTTTGGTAATCTGTGGGCATATCATCTAAAACTTGAGGAAAAACAAGGGGTGCAAAACGGGCACCCATCACTCTTGGTGGGTTTGGCCTTGGAGGTGTTGGAGGAGTGTGGGCAGTTTGCAGGGGGCTAGCAATTGGAGTTTGAAGCTGTGCTATAATGTAATTATCAATCGACCGGTTAGCCCTTTCCATTTCCAAGTCTACAAGAAACTACGGATTGGGGACAGTAGAGTCAACCGCCCTTTCGGATTTGAACAATGATATTTCAAACTGGTCATCAAAATCTAGCTCTTCAAGATACTAAAAAATGTCAGGGCATGAATGGGATTTGAACACGGGAGATATAGAGCTCTCTTGACAACGAATTTTTGAATCAAATTGGAATTTTCGTAGATGTGCGGAGGATCTGGATTGGGATTAGCTTTGGTATATCTTCTAGAAGCCAGCGTGCTATTGAGAAAAATCAAAGGACACAACCAACTCACTTAGCCTATCAAATCCTAAACTTATCATACGAAAGCTTAGAATTATCAAGAAGTAAGGGGAGTAATTTTGGTTCCCCAGTGGATTCGCTAGTATGTTAGCACCTAAATCTACCTTAGGCTGAAGGAAGGCCAAATTCATGGTAACCACAAACCATGCTCAGTATGGTAGCTAGCCCTACCAGAACAGGAGAGGGCTCTCTCTGAGTCACGCTCAGTGAATAAATAAACGATATGGTCTAAGATGACTTACAGTGACATATTTATTTTAGGCTAGTAAATAAATATGGATACTAGAGGAAATTTTTGATAAGTGACTACGTTTCTAGGATGTATGGGACCAACGAACAACAATAAGAAGAGAATTTAACACAAAGGCATAGATTACTTTGTGAGGCAAGACAGGCGGAAAGTCTAGCAATCAAGTTTGATGTAATGTAGAATGAAAAGATTGTTTAGGAGGGTGAAAAGGGCATAAACACATGAATCCTTTTCAACAGAAGAAGAACACTTACATGAAACTTTCCCACAGGCAGAGCAATAAATATGAATTCTACCTTATCTCACTTAGAAACTTTCACTGGAAATGAATATGAATGAACTATGAAACATAACAAAATACATATGAAACATAAAGAGAACACATTTGCTACACTTACACCATGCGAATCTCATGAAACACAGTCGTTGCCTTTCATTAATCCTCTGTCAAAATGTACAATGAAGAACTAAGTTTCTCTCCCACAGTCTCCCAGAAATTACAATCAACCCACCCTTTGCAAATGGTTTGTATTCAATAAATAAACTATGCCATGAGGAAATAGAACAACCAAGAGTTGGGGAGTTTTTTGAATCATTACAAAGTGGAAGTGGAAAGCCAACCATTAGTTACAGGTGTAGTGTTACAAAAATGACAAATGGCTTGGGTGGCTGCTCGCCTTCCTTTGCCACTTGGATAGAAGCCAACCTTTAGTGGAAATACTTTAAATTTTGCCTTAGGTTCCAAACAAAGTGCATCATAGATGAGCAGGCCCACTTGGAGAAAGTCACGAATCGAAATGTCGTGAAGCAGAAATGATTTTGGCCCTTTTCTCTATATGCACCGCACCCAAATCTATATGCGTCGTGCCCAAATCTATATGCGCTGTGCCAATTTAGAGGCTATTTTGAGGTACTTGTAGGAGTCCAAATTGTGTCCAAGTGTGCTTGTTCGAAAGCCTGGCCTGTCTACTTTCGAACCCAAGTGGAATTTTTGAATTTGGTGCTTGTTTGCCCCTCTAAATCTTCATTCTCCCGAGACTGCTTCCTGTGTGTCAAAATAGGGGCAGAGAGGTCATTTTTTGAGTGTTTTTGACCTCCTGGGGACTCAAATCATGCTCAAATTTCTTGTACTAGTAGGCATGATTTTTCATGCTGAAACCAAAAATGCAAGCCATTTGTGATTTGGAGCTCCCAATCCTGAGCGTCGTGCCACAGGGAGAAAAAACCTGTGTTGTGCCCAAAAATTTGTCATGTGACCAAAATTGTCCCAAATTTTTTGAAATTTGGGTTGGAGATCCTCTATGAGGTGCTATGCTAGGCCACATAGGCTTTAGCCAAAATTCAGAGTTGATCTTGCTCTTTTTTCATCTTTTGCCTCTTTGTCGCTTTGCTCAATTTTTCCTTCAAACTCCTTATCTGAGCCTTTGCACTCATGTTTCGTGCCCTGTAGTGATAAACCATCCACCTCAACATGGTTTTTTCCCTGTCGGCCTTCTCTAGCAGTCTCTCAAGGTGGATGTTGATGCACTCCAGCTAAGACTCACAATCATTGTTAATCTCTTGCTCTAATGGAGTGAGCTCAATCCTCCTATGCTGGGCAGCTTGGCGATTCTCACGGATGTTTTGCAGCTCCATGATATCATGTTGGTCCTCAAGCTATTTGTTCATCTCTCCAAATACCTGATAATCCATTTGGCCCTCTCCAAATTGAGTGACAAGTCTTGGATCTTCATTTTCTGCTCCTGGATGGGCCTCCTAAGTTTGGCACTCTGCACATCTACATCATCGTCATGAATGAGGATGAAGTTGGCCTCTTGTTCACCTGATGGCCCCTTGTCATGCATGGGCCTCTTGCCCTTGTCCTGTACCTGTGTTGCCGATGTCGAAAGTGAGGCCCCTTCCACCCCAAGTGGAGACAACACTTTCTTTGCTCCTGCAAACAAATGCCTATTGCCTCTCTGATAGGTGATGCATACTGACATAGTAGTGGTCTCATGGTGCTCATACTAATGAGAAGGACCACCTATCTCATGTTCAACCTCTGACAATACCTATGAAGTGCTGAAGAGGTCACAGGAGATGAAGTCATCCCAGGTAATGCCCTGTAATCCCTGCTGATGGTCCACCAAAATCTTAATAAGAGAAAAATGATAAACACTGTTGAGTTGCTGCTGAGGGGTCTTGTGCTCCATGAAGGTGTTCATCCTCTCTATGTTCCTGCAAATGAAATATGGGGTGTTCATAATCCGTACCCGGGTAAAGTGCATGAGCAACCTGATGTGATAGGCATATAAATGAGAGAAACTCCCCTCACAGCTGAAATATTTCATGATCAATTTCATTAGTGGAGCATATTTGTCTTTCAAATATCTGAATGGAGAGACTCTTTGGAGCTGCCTCAAGAAACTGGCCTTAATGTAAGGCTCATAGTGCTACCTATCAACCATCTGTTTCTTGTGCCATTGTTCTCCAACATTTGGTATGTCGATTGCTAATGAGACAGTTTTGGGTGTCACTGTGAAGGTGACCCCGGCTAAGATAGAGTGACCTCCATGTAAGTGAAACACAAAAGACGAGCCAACTCATGATGAACTCGAACATTAGCCACACTTTAAAAAAACTCAAAACATGATAGATGTTGCAAACATGACATAGCAAGAGGGCAGGCCTGCAATTCTGTGAAGGTATTTGGCTCATCCCTAACATGTTTGCCACTTTTTTGATGTCTCCGGGGAGCCTGTTCTTCTGAGGATGAATCACTTTGGGTCTCCATATCATACTTCGATGAGTGCTCAGATGCCATGACTGCTGTATGTGTACTATGTTTGGACTGCCCTTTGATGATGGTATGAAACTAGGTGTTGTTGTGATATCTGCCGCCAAGGGGAACAATGAAAAAGGGAGTGTTAGGAAGGGGAATAATATGATGGGATAGGGGTTATGGGGGAAATTTTGTTCAGGGATATGTAGAAGGGTTTGGGGATTTTTATAAGGTAGGGTTTTGGGGTGTTATGTTGACAAATAAGAGGAGGAGATAGGGAATAGGGGTTTGGTAGTATTTTACGGTAGGGAAAATGGGGAAAAATGGGATAGGGGGGAAGGGAACAATGGGAAGAAGGGGAAAAATGAGAGGTGAAAGAGGAGCCTTGGCATCAATACCACAGGTTTGCAACCCTAGCAACAATGGCTTTGATGTTTTCTAGTGGTTGGTTTTATGAGTTTTTGTTGCAAGTATACATAGTCATGAACCACCATAACCTTCACAAAAATACACGAGCCATCAAGATTTAGAGCCTACCTGTCGATTTGAGGGATTTCAAAGGCGACTTGAGGCAATTTGGCACAATTTCGGGCCTTTGTGGGTGTGCGCCATGCAACAAACCCAGTGCGCCGCACTAGGTATATGCATCATGCCCATGTTAAGTTTACAATGTGGGGTCGCGCTCTGTATGCCACGCTCTTTATATGTGCCGCGCCCCTCTGTGTGTGTGCCGCACTCGTGAAAACGACTCCAAACTTCACTCAAACGTGTGCTAGCTTGTCTTAATCACCTTGAAATGCATTCTCTCCACCTTGGTATGCAAAATGATTATGTTTCTTGTAGAAATCCTTTATAAAGACTTTTGGAGTCATAGGTTAAATTTTTGCTTCTTCAAAAACCCACTTTGCTAATGTTTCATTTTGGCTCTTTTCACTGAGTTAATGCACACTGAATTTCACTTTTCCCTTTGAATTTTTAGCTAGAATGATGAAATTTTTGGCACTTTTTGCAGGGGTTGTATGACATGGTGTTTGGCCAAGGAAACCATGACTGCACCTGAAGAAATCAACTAGAGACTTTTTTGAAAATTATCACAAATGACACACTATTTGACTTTTCTTCAAAACAGAGTTTTGAAGAATAGTCGTAATCTGTCAACATGACGATGAAAATCTTTTAATCACAACTTTGTAAGGGCCTCCCTCTATTCTGCATGGCTTTATTGGACATGGTTGAAGACCAAATTGACTAATCCCTAGACCTAATGACTGAAAATGACTCTTGTCCATTAAATGATCAAACATTGACTGTCATGGACTTTAGTGAACATTTGACAAAAGACCTAAGCCAGCAAGTGCCAAACGTGAGGGGGAATGACTAACAGGACCTTTTTCGCCAGATTATGGCATGCACCTAGCAGAATGCAACTGAGTGAATGGAGCAGGACTCCTAAAAATGAAATGAAGAAAGAGTATTGATCTCTGACGGAGGACTGTCAAGACCGACTCTAACATAATGTACAAAGTCGTGCAGAATAAACTTCATCTTCATCTTCCTCCTCCAAGCAGAGAGGTAGATCATGTTCTAATGAAGGTTGGGCAGGAGGATATAGGATTAACTGCTTGGACATATGCCCATTTTTTATGGTCATGTTCCCAGCTCGAAAGCTAATGTAAGCATTGACGGTAGCCAACCAAGGTCTTCCCAGAATGAGAGGATACCCAGTGAGTTTTTCTTTGGGTTGGAGAACTAAGAAATCAGCAGGGTACTCCCAAGAATCAATGGAGACCATCATATCTTCCACAATCCCCTCAGGGGTCACGGTAGAGCGGTCTGCTAATTGTAGCATGGTTGTGGTCTTCCTCAAGGAGCCTTGAAGGTTGAGTTTGAGCATTGTGTCCTTTGTCATCACATTAATGGAAACTCCCAGATCAATCAAAGTATGTGGAATCATGGTGCCATTGATGTGGACATCAACTACTGGGCTTCCATGGTCTAGATATTTTGGACAGATTACCTGCCCCAACATCAAGTCAGACAGTTGCCCTATGACATTGATGGTTGGGTCATCTCTCTTGTGTCTACCTAGATGCCTAAATCACTTCTCATTAATCAACCTATTGTAGATAGGCACATCCTTTATGTCTTGAATAAGTGGTATCTTTACACATAGATGTTTCAATTCCCCCATGACTTCAATTTCTTCTAGGGTAGGTTGGACTGTCATGGATAGTCTCTCAGGAAAGGGTGGAATTGCTTTCGATTCACTTTCCTCTTTATCTTCCTCAACCTCCCTAGGTGGAGGTTGACTATCTGGGAGAACTTTCCCAGATCGCAAGTTGATCTCTTGAATCTCCACAACATAAGTTGGGCATGATGGTTACCCACTATACACTTGTTGAGCCTGTCTTTTGTTCAGGTTCAGATTCAGTTGGGCAAGCATTTGGGTTGCTTTGGAGGAGCAGGAGGTAACGGTTGTGGTTGGGTAGGTGGTGGAGGCAAAATAGTGGGGAGAGAGTTGTGTTGGGATCTCCAACCCTGATGAAGTGCATTCCATTTCGGTGATGGTTGAGCATAGGATTGAAATGAATGGTTGGCTGGTTGGGCATTATATTGAGATTTGAAAGACCAAGGAGGAGGCATAGACCAAAAAGGATGAGCAGGAGGACCCCAAGAAGGTATGGAAGTGACTTTGTTGGGGTGGTAGTATGCCTAGGATGTCCCTTGCATCCCCTGCTGGTATGGTCTAGGTCCATGCGGCCTTCTTTGGTTTATGTAATAGAGCTATTTAATGACTCCCTCAACCCCTTGATATACAGCTTTAAGTCTGGGTAAGGAAGGGCACTTATCTGTGGAATGATTTTCTTCATAGACTGAACAAACCTCTATAGAGTTCAATGGGCATTCGTTCATAGGATGCCTCCTGGTGCATCTAGGGCAAAAGATGGCCAAAGCTCTCACTGCATCCTCTTTTTTCTTTTTGATATGCAAGGTATCCATTTGCATGGCAAGAGTCTGCAGCATCTCACTCTTGAATTCTTCCAACATGCTTCCAATTTCTCCTTTGATGGATGAGTTAGAGGAAGAGGTACCAACTATGGGTTGACTCCCCCTACCTTCCTTTCTTGTTGCTCTAGAATGGTTTCTAAAAATAGTCTTTATGTCTTCATATGATAGTTGGTAGATGTCTCCCTCGACCAATAGATAGAGGGTGTCTAAAATATATTCCCGAATTCCCCTGCGCAGAACCATTTTCAGAGACTTAGGGTCAAGTGTACACCTGGCGCTTTTCTAACTAAGCTGGAACCTCTCCCCATAGTCTTCCAAGGACTCATCACTTCCTATAGTCATTCGAAAAATTTCTTCTTTAGTATATTTTGACCTATAATAGTCTCGATACTTGTTATTAAATTCTTGTTGCATCTGAGCCCAAGTTGTGATACTATTGCTAGGTAATCCCATGAACCAATGCAATGCTGCATCCTTGAGAGTAGAAGGGATTAGTTTCAACTTTTTCTCATTTTCTGTATAGTCATAGGTTTGACAGATAATAGCAAACTCAAACAAGAAGGTGTCAGGATCTTCTGTAGTTAGACCATGGAAATGATG